>ML797178.1:512714-522855 GCA_009831015.1 Picea engelmannii | reverse complement strand
CATGCATGTTGATGAAATACAGGGGCATCCACTACAATAGAAAAAAGTGTTAAAAGGACATGGTTAGTTATTATTCATAGTAGTGTTTCATTATTACGAATATCATTACTATGTTTTTTACCTGGAGGAGTAGTGGAAACCATTGGTTGGATTGTCATCGGTTCCTCTCCTCTCTAAGCACCCTCATCTACATGATCCACCATTGAAACAAGAAAAGTTATAAGTACATTGCTTGAAGGAAATATTTATAATTGTCATATTATAAATTTTATTTTAAAGACACACATACTATGATGGGTTTGCAAACCACTATTATCATGCGGTTGTTTTCCACCACCGTCAAATGAAATGATCTTGCTTTCCTTCTTAAAACAAATAAACACATAATTAATTGATGGGTTAAATCAATCGTCAATATATTTGACAAGTAATCAACAACTACAATCTTGTCATTTAATTTACCAACTTATTCGAAGGGTCATATTGTGTCTGTGATCCCTTCCTTTGTCAAGTTTCCACCACATATTGAAATATGAACTTGAAGTCAAGCATCACATCTTATTTGGTGGCGATGGTGTTGAATGTATCCCCATGCATAGCATGGCATAATAAATGGATTTTTTCTTAATGGATGCAATTAGATCAAATTTGCATGATGATATGTATAATATGAATAAAGTATTTGGTACTTACAATTCAAACTTTTTATCTCAAGTAACTACCTTGTCCAACTTTGTGCTACCCATGTTTTTCTAGTCTTTCTTTGGTTTCTTTTGACATGTCTTAGAGCCTATAAAAAGTTTCAAGTATGTGATAAGATATTGCGATTTTTTTTGTATAACTAAACAAAATTTAGCATATTCAATTCAAAATTTCATATATTACCTTCCAAGGCTAGGTGGTGTCTTCCCTTCATTTCTCAATGAACCCTCTTTTGTTCCCTTCTGTATATTATTCCATTCCCTCTCGGGAATAGATAGAGGAAGATCATACTCATGGTTCTTTTTCAATTGAACCCTAAATTGATCTCTGAAATATTTCAAATAGGTATCGAACCTTGAGGTGATTTTAGACTTGTTGAATAAATCACCAAAAAGGCTGACCATATGGTTTATAAGATTATTTTTCAAATATTTATTCTGGGCATTCCACCATGTAGAAATGATGGGATCGAAGATCTCTACATCCTTTTTGTGCAAGGTCTTGTAAAAAAAATATTTTCTAAAAAATGATATGATAATTAGATTAAAATAATATGAAAGTTGTAGGTTTCAATCAAATGGTAGGAACTATTTAACATATTCAAAAATACCTAGGATTTGTCGTATCTTCAACAAAACCAAATTTGTTTCCACCAAACAGATGATGGAGAGTGTTCCCGAGATTTGAACACGTGTTGCCCCAAGATAACAATGCTCTCGATGCGCAAAACCAATATCCTCATGATATTCACTCTGTAGACCCTCATGTGCTTTATCTAGCATGTGCATTGGGGGCATCTCATGGCCCCCAAGATTTTCAGTCCTCTGAGCCACAGAAGGAGAGGAAAATAGTCTCACAGGTATGTGGCTTGTGCTAGCATGTTGTGGGGTTTGTGCATCACTACCACCACCAACGTCCCCATGACCAGGTTGTCCCGTCGAATCCAAAATTTCTTATAGAAATAAAACGTTAGAGTATTACTCATATAATGGTATCAATCTAAATTTCATAAATGAATATATGCTAGAAATATTATTTTTTAAAAATTGTGCTTACCCCAAATTGTTCTATATCCTGCCTTAGAATTTTCATCATTTATTTTTCCTCCTATGTAAGTGGCTTAGACTTGGCCAATTCAATGTATTCTCTATTTTCCTTTCTCAAGGCCTTTCAAATTGTTTTCGTCGGGTCGATGGAATCATATATTTCATTCCACACATCGTCATACTCTAACGGTGTGCTCTTCTACATCAACAAATAAACATGTTAATTCAATTATAGTAAGAAATAATTGATATGAAAATCACTTTTATACATGTTGAAATCTAGTTGGTGCCTTCCCACGATCACCCTACCATATTATAAGGTGCATGACAATTTAGAATGTTACAAAATAATCTAAGAAGCATGAGATATTAAAATGTTTGTTAAATATATAAAAAGGAAAACACTAATTACAGGTTTGGTATTCTGGTAGAACATATTTACCCCCATAATATCAGTTCTTCCATCAATTTGATTCAATCATAATCGATCAACAACTCTTCCCCTACAACTATTGTTTTCATTGCACATACGAATATTTCATTTCCCTCATGCCCCTCAAATATACAATTGGGTTTCTTTCTTGTTTTCCCGAGCCTTGTACTGTTAAAAAGCCCTACAATATTCCCTGTCGCCTTTGGCCTTCCATCAATATACACCATCATTCCTTGTTGATGCATTTTTATAAGACCCTAGGTTCAGTTTATTCAACCAACAAAACCCTTCCAATATCGGCCCTTTCGGCATCACCTGCATGCAAGTGAAGTCTCACCCGGGGTATCTACATAGACTATAGGAACCAAATTTATGTAGGGACAAGGGGATGTGAGGCTATCATGACATTCATTACTACTTATCCACCCTGTGCACAATATATTTATTCATATCCTTTGATTAGTTAACAAACTCTATTGTGAAGAATCCTTATAACATATATTACAACATAAGTAACCCACTATATCATTCATTATTACGGCACATCAATCATATAGTAAATATATCTATACTAATCATGCTTAAACAAAAACATCCATGAACAATCACATCAACACAACACATAGAGACACAAATTTTAATGTGGTTCACTCAATCCTTGGGTTACATCCAAAATGATTGGCTTCTATATTAATATTCATCCAATCACCATCTCATGCGTGTGCAATGCACTTACAATAGATACAAAATTTTATATACTCAATCTAGTCTAGCCTCTCTACAGTGCACGCCTCTCTCTCTCTATGAAAAACCTTTCCAAATCCTTCAATAAGGACTCTCTCTCATACGCAACCTAAACTCTTACTCTAAACAATCTAATCTCTCTTTTCAGCAGTCTATTCTTCCGCAACCCATTACATATTTATACATAGAGTTAGGGCTCAAAACCCTAATAATTTATCCCAAAACCCTAAAATGTCCTAGTTGTTTCCTTCTTTTCCATGAGCATGATAATTTTCCTACTTTTATTCCTTCATGATGCTTTTCCTTCCTTTTCACCTGCATGTTACTTTTACATGCCTAACTTTTTTTCTTCCTTCTCTTGCACACACTCTGACTTACGTTTTGACCCTGCGAACTGCTCCATTTTTCTCTTTTGTATGCACTCTTCAAAAATTAGTTATTCAAATTGCATGTCCAACAGGCCCCAACCAGTCACCTGTGGCTCATCTCGAGCCACTTAAACTTGTTGTGTTGTGCCCTTCCACGCCTCCATGAACTTTTGGAGGGTTACTCTTGCTATAACGACTTCCTTCTTTACCTCATATTATTTCTCCAAAATATCCTCTACTACCTAAACAGTCAGGTTCGTGATCTTCTCCTCATTGTCATGTGTTTCTTTCTTCACTGTGCCTTGCACAACTTCCAATGACCCTAGAAATGTGAGTTCTTTATCTTGCAGGGGTACGAATGGTTGTGCAAAGCATTCTATTGTTCCCTTAGATGTTCTATCTTGTTGTTATGCACTCGGATTGTGGTAGCATTTTTATATTCTATGTGACCTTATGTCCCTTCTCATGTGAATTCCTTAACCTTTCCTCAATGACCTTCATCAAATAATTCTTCGTCAACTTTGTCCAAATTTGTGTGCTTTGTTCACATAACTTCATGCACTCCTCATCTAGACTCTTAATGGTTGCTACTGAGGTTATGGTTGTTCTTTCTCTTTGTTCCTTTTCCTCAAGTGGTGTCCCTGGTGTAGTGCACACTTCCAACTCCCTGATTTCGGTGTGAAATCCTTGAATGACCTAAATTATTTTTTATACATGTTCCTCCAATGTGGCTTCTACCACCACCGACACCTTTGGAATCACCTTATATAGTTTTTGGACTACCCTATGTATCCTCTTAGCCTGTTTATCGGCCTCGTCCTTCTCCTTCAATATACTTTCTACCTTTTTCTTGGCCTCATCCTTCTCCTGCAAAATTGTTGTATAATCCTTCTGCAATTCTGTCTTATCCACTATTACCTTAGAAAAGTCCTTTGACATTGAATCTACGTGAAACTGCATTTCCTATGCAATACCTATCTATAAGCTTTGTAGTTCTCATATGGCCATTTGTGAAATGACTAAGTCCAGGTGACTTAGTACTCAAGCCTGCTCCTACATCTCTGGCATGGGGAACTCAATTGAATCTAGAGAGATATTCAAAACTCTAGGCATTGCTTCTATCTTTGTTAAGTAAGAAGTGGTGGAACCTACTTCCCTAGTCACACTTGTTATTGGTACTTCATCGAGTCTTTGTTTTGTCACTATCCTTACTGCCTCCACTAGTTGTTGCAACATCTTTAATTGTTCTTGCACTTTCTAGTGCAGTTCTTATTGTTTATGTGATGCTTGTTGAGCTACGTCTTCTACTAAATCCCTCACTTGGTTGTCGATCATGTCGATATCATCGTCTGCCAAAGTGTAGATAGTTGGTTCTTTATTCATCTTCTTCTGCATAGATAATTTTGTCCTCTTACCAATTTCTTTCCTCTTTTCCCCTAAACTTGGTATTGTCTCCTACGCATCGCCTTCGCCATTTCCTTGGTTTTCTTATTCATTGTCAAGGTGCTCCATCTCTATTTTATTCATAGGAACCTTCCATTCTGGGTCCCAATCCTGCATAATCAGTTGGATGTCTTCCTATATGATTTTGTACTTTGTCTGGACCCATTCCTCTCTTGGGTGTTTCTTTTCTTGTATATAAATGTGATGATAGTCTTCTCGGAATTGAGCAATCGATGTGTATGCCTCTACAAGTTGTGGAAAAATTTGTGGTGTATTTTGGATAGATCTCTTGATTTTTTTGTTGTATAGAAAGAACTCAACGTTGGTGTCTATATGTCTTCTCTTGTTCGTCATGTACCAAAAGTTTTGATACTTGGTGGCCAAGCATGGCTTACCTCTTAGCCATAGAAACTGTGCACCCTTTGGTTGATTCCACGTTGTGATCACAATCAGGATTAACAACCAAGAATAATGGAATTTTGTGCCTTTGTCCTATGCTTCTACGTGATTGATGAGGAACCGGCTAAGTAAAAATGGTGCCCAACTCATTGATACCCCTTCTACACACTTTTAAGCCACAACTATCACACCTACGAAAACTTGTTCTTTCCTTCATTTTCTCAGCGACTTGCACACCAATGCTTGCATTGTAATTCTTATTTTTGGGTCACAGATACTTGGTACATTCAACCCATTCACCCCTATGACTGTGTGAAATTTTTCCCTCATGGTCTTTGACAGAGTCATGTCATTCTTCTCATCTGCAAACAATAAGGTGGGACCTTTCCCCTATGAAGGTAAGCCTGTAATTATGGAAATGAGATTAGTGTCTATAGATATTGTCGTGTCCAGCCATAAGTAACCACCATGCACACAAGTTAATAACATCTTGACACATGCATTCACCTCTTGTCTCATTTCGAATTGTGGAATTTCAAAAATATTTAGCATTCCATCTCGTTCCAACCCTTTATCCTGGACCTTTGGTACAGGTATAGGTTGATTCATCACTAGGTCTATTTTCAGTTCAAAGTATTCTCTGGACGCAATTTCATGGAACTTCGTCATGTCTGTGATATAATAGTCTGCATATTTTAGATGCGACACCTTACCTAACATATCTTCATCGATGATGACCCCATCTGGGATGACAGGTGTCACTAATGGATACTTTGCATCCTTATTCAACGTCATTGGTTATGCATCATCCTTCCTTGGTGAAATGTAATCCCTAGTAAACCTTGGATCCGATGATGATGCTTCTGAAGTCTCCTCAACCTATGGTGTTGTTATTTTTTCTCTTGTTCGAGTTTTATTTGGTATGGATGCTAGTAACTTTAGTGGTTCTTATTAATATTATGGTAGCCGTGGGAGGTATTTACCCCCACGTGTGAACCTGACGAGAATAGAAGACTCCGGGAAGCAAGAGAAACCCTAATGAGTTGGCTAATAACCCTAGAAGCCTTGTCGGCTCAAGAAGATAATTTATAGTAGGTTATTAGCCTCCAAGAGAAGAATTCAGCCAGAAATAATAATAATATATTGAATAGACACATATCTAGAATGAGAATTCGGCCCCAACAAAACTGGCAGAACCACTATAAATACAGGGTGCCAGTTCTCATTTGACAGCATCTCAGAATTGCAGTTCCCAGTTTGGTGTGCACTGCATTTGTAGTCTTGTGTGCAGGTTTGGAGGAGAGTTGTTGGTGCAACTGCAGCAGCAGCAAGTTTTTAGTATTGGCTTGATTATCTCTTGGCTAGGGTTTGGGACTATCTGATCAGTCTTTTGTGTTGCACTATCCTTGGAGAGAAGTGAACTACTCTTTGTTTGGCTATCTAGCCTAGGGTTTGCTTCTGGAGGAATTCTCAGCCAAGGTTAAGGTGCTCTGAGGGAGGCTTCGACCTATGGTTGGATGACGAAGGTATCGTTAATGGTAAAACGAGCACACCATATTCTATATTCTAACAGGTTATGGGCCCACACCCCTTCAATCAACCTAAAACGCTGGAAGGAAACATACCCGCTAGACATTGAGCTCATTGAGGAACTATCACTAGGGTTACTAGCAGGAGCAGTTTCCAAAAGAACTGCAGCTAGGGTTACTAGCAAAAGTAGTTGCAGAAAACCTAAACCTCTTGTTGAGGCACCTTAAGTGAATGGATTGACCTAATCTCCAGATAGATCAATGCGCCCTAGCCCAGCGCATCTCCGGGCACTCTCAAAAGGCCAAGACGTGAAGTTTGGATTTCTGGTCAAATCTAGGGTTTGACCAAGTCAAGCAAGCCATGACGAACTCTATGAAGTTTGAGAACAAGCTAGATGGAGCCTCTAAACTTCATAGCATGGAAGACAAGGATTGACCTCATCCTTGCTAAGAATAAAGTGTTGGATATTGTGAAAGGAAAGATCGTGAAGCCAGAGTTTAAAGAAGGAGAAGTTCAAATATGTTGACATCAATGCCATGAGTATCAAAGTGGATTCCATAAAAGACCACTTGATACCCTACATCTCCCATCTTGACTCATCGAAGAAGATGTATGATGCCCTAACAAATCTCTTCTCAGTCAGAAACATTAGACAAGTTATGAGTCTGAAGAATGAGCTCCGTGACATGAAGATGAATGATGACGACAGCATAACATCATACTTTGTAAGGATCTCCCAGCTAAGAGATCAACTACAAGCTATTGAAGAGATCACTTCAAAAAAGTAATTGGTGAACATAGTACTCAATGGTCTTCCCAAGACATGGGATGCATTTTCCGCAAGCATGAACACAAGGAAGGAGTACCCGACATTTGAAGAACTTTGGACTTGTTGTGCTCAAGAGGAATCAAGGATCAATGCAAAAGAGAAACCTCAAAAGAAACACGATGATCAAGCCTTCACGACAAGATTCAAGAACTTCAGGGACAAAAGAAAGTTCGATTCAAGAAGGAATCCAAAACAAAGAAAAGATAATTCAGAAATACAGTGCTTCAACTGTCAGAAGTACGATCATTATAGGAATCAGTGTCCTAAGCTAAAGAAAAGGAAAGAGAAGCATGAAGCATCAGTTGTCGAAGAAAAGGAACCTACAAAGAAGACTAAGCAAGATGGAAGAGACTTCTTCTACTAAAAGGTAAACAACACTATTCTTATTTTCTGTACATATCTTGCTTGCATCGTCTTTGTACATATATTGTATATCTATCTCTTGGAAAGAAATGTGTTCCAAGAAGAACAATACCTATGGAAGAACAACACGATAAGAATGAATATCATTAGATAATACACATGAAAGGATGAAATACAAATCATGTGGAAGCTACTGAAAGATAGGCCAAATCAATCTTGAAGAGACTTAGAAGTCAGACATCAAGAGAAATTGGAGAAATACTTATGACGACAACTAAGACGGAAGCGTGGACTCTATCAGACAAGAAGAGCCAATTACATATTACAGGAGACAATAAGGATGCAGATGGAAGTATGGACTCTATCACACGAAGGGAGTCGATTACATGCACTCTTACATGAAGCAAGGATTAGGAGGGAGCTAATCCTATGATCCATTGAAGATGATGAAAAATATATATATCCATGGTAGAGGCCATGAAAATACAGTACGTGTTCAGCTCAACCGCAGAAGAAGACCTTTTTGAAGAGAAGCCTTAAATTATTCCTGGTTGTCCATCCAGATCCGTGAACCGATGATGAAGGTAATAAGTGGAATCTCTAGGGAATGGAATCTATAAGAAAATCCATGGACCCAAGAGATAAATAAAAACATGAAGAAGAACATGAAGATTCCAAGAAACAAGAATCAGAACAACCAGTCATTGTATCAAGAATCACAAGATTACCAGCCTAATATGAACTCACTAAAAGAAATCAAGCAGAAGAACCGAAATTCGTGATGAAGAACAATGTACGGAAGGCTTATGAATGAAAACATTACGAGATCCAGAACCAGAGATTCTCTCAGATGGAGGGAGAAGACTATGATGATTGATTTTTTTAGTACACCAGACTTATCTCTATATAATTCATTATATTATCTGCAACATCCATGAGTCAGAATTCTACATCAGACGAATGCAAAGAATGTTCTCTAGAAAAATTGAATAAAAGAGCATATAAAGAGAAATATCAAGACTTTGAGCCACACCAGAAAGAGACTCTTGTATGCAGAAGACAACATGGTGGAGAACCTCCAGTGCATAGCAGAAGCGTGGTGAAGATTTCCTATAACATCAAGATGACTACTCAGAAGATCAGATCTCATGATGACAGAAGAAGTACCACATGAATATGTTCCAGTTATCCAACCATGATATACTCTACTATTCATATCTACATGAAGCCTTCACAGTGTTACAGACTACAGTATAAGAATTACATGATCCATGATAAAATCCAGAGGGAGAAAATGATTTCTGAAATACATATCTCCACATATGAGCAGATAAGCATAAATTTTGGTAAAGCCTCTATCCAAGATGAAAGAACTTGCATACTCAAGCTAGAGCTCGTGGAAATGACTCTCTTAGCTGGAAGGGAAGACTCTCCAAACTAGAAGAAGGTACGCAAACATTTATTTTTGTGATTGAAATAACTCTCCAGTTAGGAGGGAGCATTGAAAATATCATTTATAGTCCAGATTGGACAGATGCTTTCATGTTCGAGAAGTGGATTGAGATTTCTGACGGACAATGACTTCCCATTGTAGTTAACATGGGAGGCATATTGATTGTTGATGTATCATAGACAGTGACTTCCCATTATGGGAAGTGGTCTAGGACAGTCATTCTTCTTGGCAGTCACTCTGAGTAGTGGTCAAGTAGAATGGTCTGCCTCGCCGAGCAGTCATTCTTTTGAAGTTCACATTTGTGAGCAGTTTCGAAGAATCGTCCATTTTGGAGGTTGATGCGGGAAAGACATTCCTTGAGGGTTATACATTCTATCCAGGTTACACTTTAGTGTCAGAGGAATGGCCCAGGGTGGGGAATGGTCCGGACAGTTATTCCTCGAGGACAGACTCATTCTCTCTAGGTTACACTTTGTTTAGTGTCGGAAGAATGGCCCAGGGTGGGGAATGGTCCAAGCTTGAAAATCAGGGACAGTTATTCCTCGAGGGCAGACTCATTCTCTTCAGGTTACACTTTGTTTAGTGTCGGAAGAATGGCCAAGGGTGGGGAATAGTCTAGAACAGTCATTCCTTAGGGCAGACTCATTCCATCCAGGCTACACTTTGTTTAGTGTCAGAGAAATGGCCTAGGGTAAGGAATGGTCCAAACATTTCTCGAGGGAAGACTCATTCTCTCCAGGTTACACTTTGTTTAGTGTCGGAGGAATGGCCCAGGGTGAGAAATGGTCCAGGCTCAGAAATCAGAAATAATCCTTCTTCCTTGGTTGAGAA
>ML797178.1:499123-512087 GCA_009831015.1 Picea engelmannii | reverse complement strand
AGACTATATGACAGTAGATGAGGACTACTGTGGTGAATATGTTTCACTGTTCACAACTATACGTTGTTGATCAAGTACTTGTGTGTTACTTGATGTGGTAGTTAACCACTGGATTGTAGTTGTGTACTACTATGAATAGACACGGTTGTGTTCTATTCTTTTTCTAATTGCCTTGAAGACTATCAGCAGATTATTAGAGATGATGATCATTCAGATGAATGATGAACAGAGATTTTCCAGATGGAAAACAGTTCAGAACCTTTTACTCCTCTTGTATCACTCCATGGTGAGCGTTACTTATCCAGCATCATATCTAATTACTCAGATGAAGTATGGTTTTGAGAGATGATGCAGCTGATGATGATGGTGATGCTCATGATCTAGTCATGAAATAGTCTAGATGACTATATTGATGCTACCGGGTAAATGGTATGTTTTGTGCTCAAGTCCATTACCTGTAAATACCTCTCTATCTAGGAGGGAGTGTCAATATTATGGTAGATGCGGGAGGTATTTACCCCCACGTGTGAACCTGACGAGAATAGAAGACTTCGGGAAGCAAGAGAAACCCTAATGAGTTGGCTAATAACCCTAGAAGCCTTGTCGGCTAAAGAAGATAATTTATATTAGGTTATTAGACTCCAAGAGAAGAAGTCAGCGAGAAATAATAATAATATACTGAACAGACACATATCTAGAAGGAGAATTTGGCCCCAACAAAACTGGCAGAACCACTATAAATACAAGGTGTCAGTTCTCATTTGACAACATCTCAGAATTGCAGTTCCCAGTTTGGTGCGCACTGCAGTTGTAGTCTTGTGCGCAGGTTTGGAGGAGAGCTGCTGGTGCAACTGCAACAGCAGCAAGTTTTCAGTATTGGCTTGAATATCTCTTGGCTAGGGTTTGGGACTATCTGATCAGTCTTTTGTGTTGCACTATCCTTGGAGAGAAGTGCACTACTCTTTGTTTGGCTATCTAGCCTAGGGTTTGCTTCCGGAGGAATTCTCAGTCAAGGTTAAGGTTCTCGGAGGGAGGCTTCGACCTATGGTTGGGTGACAAAGGTATCGTCAATGGTAAAACGAGCACACCATATTCTATATTCTAACAGTTCCATCTTTGCAGTCCGGTTACTAGTGAAAACTGCTTCATCTCTGTGGTTTTTCTTAGGCTCTGAAATGAGAGCCTCAACTCTCTCTTACTCGCATGCAACTCCAACTAAAAATGACCAATTTTTATCATTCCTCCATGGATTTTGTGGCCCTTCTCTAGTTCTCCCTTTACCTTCCCGCCTATATTAACTATTTAAATCCATTCGTACTTTTCATTCAATACTTTTTTAAAATCTACAGTAATTCCAAATCCTTCACTAGATTTTTTCTTGTATTTGCCAATCTGTCACGATCTCCGCCGACTTTTGTTATTTAAGACTACGCATCTCCATGTTGTGTTGTCATTACGGATTTTGAACCGTCATTTCCTCTCTTTAATACCATTTAATGGTATTTATCTTTCCTCCTTGATTGACATGGTTTCTTCCATCTACACAACACTCACTTCTTCTACGCACTTACTCTCATTGTAACTTACTTAATGTTTTCCATGTTTTTCCTCTATTTTTCTTTTTTCTTTTTTCCTCTTTTTCTTTCTTTTATTTTTTCTTTTCCTACTATAGTACATAAGTTCTTGCGTAGGTGAGAATAGTGTGTGAATGGTTGGATGTCTCTATAAAGTTTCATCTAACTCCCATTCACCATTCCTCCCAAGACTTCTTCATTCAGTGTTTCTAATTGCACAACACCTGCATCTGACACATATTTAATGATGTATGGATCTAACCAATGCATTCAAAACTTTCCCAGATGTTGCATAAACTTGCTATCATCTAACAATACTAATTCTCCCACTTGGAATCTTTTCTTCTTAATATGCTTATCATGCTATGCTTTCTCTCTTGCCTTCTAGACTTACTAATGGAATCCTGTGACAAATATGTCTTCCTCAAGCTGTAACAATTGTGACAATATTTCCTCTACTGTGCTAGAGTCTGAAAGATCAATAATTGATGCAATTCACAAACTTGGAAAAATAAATTCCATTGACATTAATACTTCTTTCCCATATACCAATCTAAAATGTGTCTATCATGACAAATTTTTACTTGTAGTCCTATATGCCCGTAATACTACAGGGATCCTTAAGTCTCAATCATTCCTTCCTATGTTGCAGATCTTGGTCAGATCATTCTCTAAAATTCCATTAAAGGCTTCTACTGTCCCACTGGCTTGAGGGTGATAAAATGTTCTCCACTGATGGTGAATTTGAAACTCCTCAGTTAATGATGCAATCGTCTTATTCATGAAGTGTGTCCCTTGATCACTCAATAAAATGTGTGGGCACCCAAATCTTGTCACTACATTATCAAATAGAAATTGCACAGCATTCTTCGCACTATTTTATGTGATTGGTGTTGCTTCATCCCATATGGTCAAATACTCTGTCGCAATGATTATGTACCTAGCTCCTGATCTCCTGGATGATGGATTGATTGGTCCAACGAACTATATTTCCAATTTCTCAAAATCATGCAGTGTAACTTGTGGATGCAAAGGAATCTCATCCCTCCCGGATGGATTTCCAACCCTTTAACAAACATCACATGCCTGGAAATATTCCTTAGCATCCTTGTGAAGTGTGGGCCACCAGATCCATGTGCACAAAATATTATGTGTAGTCGCTTTACCCGCATAATGTCCTCCTGCAATACCTTTGTGTTCTTTTGATAGTATCATTGGCCTTTCATGCTCTAACACACATCGTCTTAACATCCCATCTGCACCTAACTTGTATAAGTTCCCTGCAATTAGATTATAATCTGCTTCCTTAACCACTAATTGTTTATTTTGTGCAATTGTCATGTTTAATGGAGCCATTCCTATACTTAATAATTGCACAATGTATATGAAGTAGTCATCCACCATTCAAACTGCAAATAAATGTGAATTCGGTAAATTAGCATCTAGGTTCCCTACATCCTCACCTCATAGAATGCATGATAAGTAATCTGGTCATGTATTCAACTTTCCTAGCTTAGTGATGACTTTAAAGTCATATTATTGGAACAATGGCAACCATATGAAAATTCTCCCCCCAACATTGGCTTGTTCACTAAGTATCTTAGTGTGGAATGGTCTGTATACATCTTGAAATTAGAACCCAACAAATAGTGTATAAACTTCTGCAGCACATACACCATCGTCAATCCCTCTCATTCTATTGTAGTGTATTTATTTTCTATTGTTGACAACTTCCTACTAAAAAATTCAATTGGATGGTCTAACTCTCCTTTTATTGGTTGAGATAATACAGGCCCAAAGCTATGGACAATGCATCCACATGAACATGAAATTTATTCTTCCAATATGGGAATATCAAAATTGGCGCAGTCACTAACTTTTTATTTATTGTGTCCAAACCTTTCTAGAAGTCCTCATTCCATTGGAATTTAGCTTCTTTATTCAACAACTTCTCCATTGGTGTTGTAATCTGTGTGTATCCCTTGATAAACTTCCTATAGTATCTTGTATGGCCCAGGGTTTATCTTAACTGTATTGTTGATGTAGGTGGTTGTAAGTCAAAAATTACTACAATCTTGGAAAGATCCACTAGTAATCCTTGCTTACATACCACATGACCCAACAAAATTCTAAAAGGTGCACAAAAAATACATTTCTTCAAGTTCAATGAAATCTGACATTGTCTACACCTATCCAACATTATTCTTAGTACTTCTATTTTATTCTTCAAGAGACTAAACATAGTCCAATAATATAAATGAACTTCAACGAACTTATGAATAAATTCTTTAAAGGATGCAACCACTACTCTTGAGAAAATTGCAGGTGCATTCTTCATCCCAAAAGGCATCACCGTGTACTGGTAGCTTCCCCACTCTGTTGCAAAAGTAGCCTTATATATGTCTTCCCACAAAATCTTTAGCTGATGATATCCTAAGAATCCATTAGTGAAGGAATATGCCTCCTACCCCCCTACATTATCTAGCACGTTATCTGTAAAAGGTGTTAGAAATGGATCACGTAGACATGCATCATTTAGTTTTCTTAGGTCTACACAAATTCTAATTCTCCATGTTTTCTTATCTTGTACTACTACTGGACGTATCCATTCTGATTCCACCATTGGTTCAATAATTCATGCTTCTAACATTCTTTCTATCTTTGTGTTTACCTTCTCTTTATACTTCAGATTCACTCTATAGGGTCTCTATCTTACTTTCTTAGCATCTGGTTTCAAAGGGATTTTCATTTCTCCTAGGTCACCAACTATCCCTTTCATATCTACAAACATGGTTGGGAATAGATCTGGATACTCACGCAATAAGTCTATAATTGTTTCAACGGTTTCATCATTCCAGTATTCGCCTATCTGCGCAAACTTTGGATTCTCCTTTGTCCCAATATTTACCTTACGTGTCCTTAGTGTTTGTGCATACACAACATATTCAAGCTTTAGACCTTCCACTGCGCGGTTCCCCTCAGTTTCATGTATTTGTATATTTATTGGATCCTCCTTGTCCTAATCTTCTTGAGCCACATTATAACATTCCAGTAGTTCATGAACTATCATAAAATTTCTATGTGCACTACACACAGGTACGACATCCATCGACCCTTCTTCTGAAAAAATCTCGTTTCTAATGGCCTAAAAAGTTGCATCTATTAATGGATATGCATCTTCAAAAGTAAATGTTACCTTGAACCTTTGAGTTAGATCATCTCAATCCATAGTTTCTCTATGCATTTCTAGTTCCAAGTAATAGTTCTTAGGGATCGTATCCAATGTATGTATGAACTTATGCATCCATTCCTTCTTTGGTATTGAACTCCATATATTTCTGCACTGCGCAATATGATTTGTTGGGTCACTTAGTCCTGTGTATTTCTACGCAATATACTCAACCTCAGTACCAAATTCAGCTTGCATCAATATTCTACACTCCTGCCAGTCTTCTATTCCTTCTTTATGTGTAGCCCACCATCTGGTTGGAGTGGCATCCAAGACAACACATAATGCCAACAATATGTGTTGTTTAGGTATCTGCAACTCAAGTGACTTTACAAAATAAATTATATCATTCAGACCATCATACTTCGGTGGGTCACATAACTTTGTTCCAATCCAGTGCAATGATTGAGTAACGTGATCACACTATCTAGTTGATACTTCATGCATCCTCTTCTGTCAATGTTCTAGTCCTTCCTCTAAATATAATGCACATGAGCTAATGCTTCTCCAACTTAGGGTGCCATCCGTAGTCAGATTAATGTATTCATTCATTCACACAGTCATATTATATAGGTTATCAATTTCATTCCCTTTAGCTGGTTCGATATACCTCTTTCCTTTTGTTGGATCTAACGGTGCAATAACCTTCAAGTCCCCTACTTCAAAGATCATTTCCATTTTCTTTAGATTAATAATTTCCTGATTATCAAAGGCCCATTTAGTCCCCATTAGTGTTGGGTATGGCTGACTATTATCCATAATCTCAATGACTTTGAAATCTGCTACACTGCACATTCCATCTATATTCACAAGTACCCTTAACAACCGACCAAATGGTACTATTTTTTATTGGTTCGCCAATCTTAATTGGATGTGAGACCAAATAAATTTCTTCTTCCCCATCATTTCCCATGTTTTCTTTTGAAATATGTTTACATCAAAACCCAAGTCTAAAATGACTTGGTCCATATCATAATCTCCAAACTGTGCACTTAATTTGAACTCGATGCTCATCCTCTTTCTACACAGTACCTAATTCAATACCCTCTGCGCAATATGGATTTCCCTTTCTTGTGCATAATGATCAATCATTATGTGCAATGCATTCAATGTAGTTTCATCTTTCATCAATGCTAAACAATTTTTCAAAAATTCTTTCAAAGGACTTTTCTTTTCAAGGGGCCTTTACGGGGTAGTACGACCATATATCAAAGGCATATCAACCACATAGGTTGTATACGATGTTGATGTTATCCAATCCGGTCCTAGTATATCATTCCTTGTTTGTTGATATGTCTCTTTTTCTTGTTGTGGGTCAAATTTTGGCATAGGTCCTGTTGATTTCCTCACCCATTTCTCACTCTGCCTCCCTTTGTTTGTCGTGTCAGATCCTGTCTTAGCTCCTTTGTGTAGGAAAACTTCTATTTTTTGTACTTCATCACGTATCTATGCTGGTATCTTATGTACATTATGATTCAAGTTTTGGTTATGATTCCCTCTTGCCTGCCACTTCACAAGTAATTGAGGACAATCTTCAATCGCATGATCCAATGTTCTACAATATGTGTAGGTTGTACAAGGATTCATGAAAACATGAGCTAAGTGTCCCGGTTGATTACAATTGTAGCATATTATCGGGCCTCTACCTCCTCTGCCAAAACTTCCTCTTCATTGACCTCTACCAAATCCTCTTTGGCTTCCTGGATTAAAGCCTCTTTGATTATTATATTGTGGACCACCTCCTTTTTTCGTAACACGTTCCTCTTAAATTATATAAATATTTGAAGTTTTCTCTCTCATAAGATCGAATGCACGACAATCCTTCTTTTCATTCTCTGCTGACTTGAAAAAGTTACAAAATAAATTCCTTGGCATACCCTAGTATTTATGCAGCAATGGACAATCACGCAGATGATGTCCCCATGTATTACATATTTTGCAGTACCCCCCTCCTTGTGATGGGTTTGGTTCTCCAATTGCCAAATATTGTGCAAAGGATGGACATATGTCCTTATAGTGGCATTCAATCCTACACTTGGTACACCAGACTTGTTCTTGCTTCTCCTTTCCTTTCGTCAGTTCTACTAGTTGGATCATCAAGGCAACTAACTATATCTGGACTTGATCCATCCCCCCACCATATCCTACAAGAGACACTTCCAAATTCATTGCAATCTCCAAATATTTAGGTTTTGACACAACCTTATGTTGTATCAATGAGAAATGAATGTGTGGCAATAATCCTACAATAAACCATTCTTTGTGCTCTTGATCAGGAATTTGAAATGTCAACCTACCCATCAAATCCTTAAATATTTTTTCATAGTCCCACATTGACTCAATCTGCACTTTTTTTATTTCCTTCAATTGTCTTATGTACTGCGACTCAGAATTCAACTTCTTGAACTCTTTCAATAATGCTTGTTGAATTTTTCCAGTGTCCTTTCTTTCCCCGTTGGTGTAGTACTTTGCAGTTTCATGTACCATACTAATGTGTTGCCTATAAACGTTGTTTCCAACCATGCAATCTTTGTGGCCTCATCCTGGAAATTCTTCGTTGCCCAAATTGTTTAACATACAAACAGATTTTTTTTTGGATCCTACGACCCAAATCCCTAGAACTCAAGCATTCTCAATGTATTGTCTACCCCTGCCATGGTATTTTGCATATTTCCTCCCCTCGGTGTTGTTGGCTAATTCTAATTCGACATATTGCTTCCACTATTTTGGATACCACTATTCTGACTTCCTCTGTTAACTATAAGTTCTTTTGACAAATTCTCAAATGTGATCTCAGATCTAGGTGACGCACACAGGGTCGTGGAATCGACACAGGATCCAACCTGAGTAGGATTTAACAACTCTTCTATTATAATACTGAACTAAGAATCCTCTTCCTCTTCTTTTATGTGTGTTATTTCTATGATATGTATTATTGTGTAGGGTACTCTCCTCTCATACGCATTGTGTGGATATCCTTCACCAGCCCCAGTATTCAACCTCGTGTACCTTCTTCCATTGTGAAGTACTCCAAATTCTTCTTCCTCTTCCGATACACCTTCTTTGTTTCTCTGCATCCTCGGTCCCACCCTTCCTTCTTCATTCTTTCCTACCTTCAAACCATCCCCTGGTCATCCCCTGGAACCCCTATGTGCACAAATCCCCTTAGCAGTAAGATTCCATCATCATCACACATTTTTTGCACAACAACATCTTTATCTAGGTACCCAATGCTTTCATAAACCTTTTGCACTGACTCTTAAAAAATCCCTCTCCACAACACTATATGATTGGGTAAAATCTACTACAAATTATGTAATACAACCCCCTAGTATTGTATTCAACCAGAAATAGACTGCACGAGAAATACTATTACTTACAAAATTTAATTGTCTTACTAACTCAAGGGTCTGGTTCCTAGGCACTGCAATACGATATCTTCCAGTATTCTCCACTAATCCTTCTAACCATTTAGTCGAAATAATCATAAATTCGCCAAAGAAAATCGCATGCAACTCTATGAACACATACCTTTGTAACTATTGTTTGTCTCTCATCCGAGGGTTTCTATTCTCTCCTCGGGAAAATTCACATTCCCTCCTTTCCAATCATTCGACGCTCTCTTTCTTGGTTAGCCTCCAAAACATTCCCTCACTTATAGATTATGGGTCCCATAAACAGAACCATTTGTTGGCACATGGTTATAACACCCTAGGTTTAGTTTATTCAACCAATAAAACCATTCTGATATTGACCCTTTCGGCA
This sequence comes from Picea engelmannii, assembly GCA_009831015.1. Classification (NCBI taxonomy): domain Eukaryota; kingdom Viridiplantae; phylum Streptophyta; class Pinopsida; order Pinales; family Pinaceae; genus Picea; species Picea engelmannii. Next base: position 503,519 of record ML797178.1, on the reverse strand, counting down.
TCACCTACATGAAAGTGAAGTCTCACCTGAGGAGTCTACTGGGGATGTAGGAACCAAGTTTCTACAGGGACGAGGGGATGTGAGGATATCATCATATCCATTACTATGTATCCACCCTGTGTGCAATATATTTATTCATATCCTTTGATTAGTTAACAAACTCTATTGTGAAGAATCCTTATAACACAAATTGCAACATAAGTAACCCACTGTATCATTCATTATTACTGCACATCAATCAAATAGATCTATACTAATGATGCATAAACAAAACATCCATGAACAATCACATAAACACAACACATAGAGACACATATTTTAACGTGGTTCACCCAATCATTGGGATACATCCACAATGACGGGCTTCTATATTAATCTTCATGCAATCACCATATCAAGCCTGCACACTGCACTTACAATAGATACAACACTTTATATCCTCAATCTAGTCTTGCCACTCTGCAGTGCATGCCTCTCTCTCTCTGAAAAACCTTTCTAAACCCTTCAGTAATGAATCTCACTCATACACAACCTAATCTATTACTCTCAGAAATATAATCTCTCTTTTTCAATAGCCTATTCTTCCCCAACCCATTACATATTTATACATCGATTTAGGACTCAAAACCCTATTATTTTATCCCAAAACCCTAATATGTCCTATTTGTTTCCTTCAACATGATTATTTTCCTGATTTTATGCATTCATGTTGCTTTTCCTTCATTTTCTCTTGCATGTTGCTTTTGCATGCCTAATTGTTCTTCTTCCTGATTTTGCATGCGCTCTGACTTTTGTTTTGACCCTACAAACTGCTCTCTTTTATGCTTTTGTGCATGCTATTCAAAACTTAGTTATTCAAACTACCTGTCCAACACTCTTTTATTGTGATCGATGTCTTTTAACTATATATAATTTTCAGAAACTGTAGATCTCCACATGCTTGGCATATATTGGACCAGCCTCAACCAATCTCCATAGTTGTATCATGGTCCGATATACTCCATCAATTCAATAATTCCTCCATCTTTCACCTTTATGTCATGCATGGAGAATAGACCCAAACCATGTATGGACAATGGAGCAATGTGATAAATCCTCTCATTGACATAAAAGTCAGTGTCCAAGTGAGGAATTTCATTGGGTACCCATCGTCTCACTAGATGTTTGTACCTCAAAGGAAACTCAACGTCACCTGTGCTCTCAATGTCATAAGAACATGAACCTACTTCAGCAAGAAAGAATTCCATGTGCCTACGGAATTTTCTTCTGACACTTTCCCCTCTCCCTCCAGAAATTCCCTCTCTCGAGGATGATAGGTATAACATGTACATGTTCGGTTGTAACTATACTCCATCGAATGAGAAAACATAGTTAGCAACGATATGATTTAATTTATCCTTATCTTCGGAAGTTTTTGTCAAATTTTGAACCCATATGTAGTAGTGAACTAACCAAGTATGATGTTTTAGTAACCATTTAGAAGGAGAGTAAGTTAGATTATTTTGGAATAGCCAAAAATATTTATATTCCTACAACCTAAGTTAATATCTACTTTTGATCCTAAAATCAAAGCTTCAAATTCTACTATATTATTTGTACAAGGAAAGTCTATAGAATAAGAAAAAATGTGTAGTTTTCCTAATGGAATTAACCACATCCTTCACCTGAATAGACATCATCAAAATGCATGTGCCAAGCATGATCATAGTAATCACAGGTAAACATTGGGCTTGACATGATTCACACTTTTTTATTTGGTGAAGATGGAATAAGTGTTGAAATAGGACTTAGATGGAATAAGGTTTCATACTACAGGTGGGGCTTGTAAGTTGCACCTGTAAGTAAGTATATGATGTGGTAATATCCATTGGTGGTTCTTGAAAGAAAAAATGAATCTTTGAGAATGCCTCTTTAATTGTATTGAAGATCACTCTCTTGGTTTTACCAAGATCGACTGTCAATTGTTGAAGATCATGGAAGTAGGACAAAAAATTAATTTGGCTTTGTACACCTTCTAGAGTGGAGGTCAACTATACCACATCATTTTGAGATAAAAGGAGTGAAACCAAGATCTAGTAAAGTAGGTAACTATCAATGCGTCAAGTAAAATCACCAATGAATTGGTTCAGGCTCATCAATGTAGACCCCGAAGAGGGTTAGGGAGACAAGATGTCCCTATTTGACACCAACAATGCTCCTAATATTTTGAGAAATCCCATAAGAGGTTTAGAAAAAAGCCACCACTATTTGAGAAAATTGCATTACAACATAAACACGGAGATTCAGGGGACAAATCTGTTTAATGAATAAATGTCTAGGAATAATGTCAAATGCCTTCCAAAAGTCAGAAAAGCATCAATAGACCTTTGAGGATCTTTGTATAGCCTTCTCAATAATATCATGTAGGGTGCATATGTGATCGATGGTATGTAGTCCCTCTTAAACCATACATAGCCTATAGTTATGAAACCATTCCTCTCAAATTTTTCAGATAGGTAAATATCAATAGTTTTTGCTTATAATTTAGCAAATGGATGATTAACCATGATTGTCATGTAATTACTGGGATCCAAAGCATTACCTGATTTTTGAATGGGCTGAATGATATGGTGGAAAAATAAAGGGGAAGACCTGGGAAAAAAACTCATTGAAAATGATAAAAAAAAATGGCGATGTAAGGGTCCTATTCCATATTTGATAAATTCTGGTCGAAGACCCTCAATATCAATGATTTTACTAGTGCAAAGTTGTGGTAGTTTCTCCAAATAACACTAGGGGTGAAAAAATGATGAGTGGAAGGGGGACATGAGACATGAATGGGGGAATGACTTGGAATTTGATAGAGAGAAGAGGTATGGATGCATCATGTGTTGGGTTCAATATTGTTCGGTTTTTGTTTCTGAGGAAGGAGGGTAGTCCTTGAGTGGTTGTGTCTAACTATGGATGATGGACCAAGTCATTTAAAAAAAAAAATATGCATAACATTACAAGCTTTTTATGCATAATATTACCATCATTATAATAACATTTATTTATTGGACAGGGTTCAGGAAAGAGGGTGAATATTAGTGTGAGGAGGTATGGGGAAATAAGTCCTACGATGTAGACCATTTTTTTAAGCTTGAAAACCTATTTATGCATGTTGAAATTCACCTTGCATTAGTCATTCAAGAATTCAAAATGGGCATGAAATTTTGTTTACAGGAAAAAATTGAATTTAAGAAATACACATAAGGAATCTATGTTACCAGAAATGGTACTGCATGGTACTATTTCTCCAAGAAATGGGAACCTGATAGAAACACACTTTCTTGGGCGTTTCTATGCCCATGGTGGCATTTATGAAAAGAAACTGTAAAAGTTTCCAAAAAAGAAAAATAAATTGACAAAAAACACCTAAATATCATAATGTAAATGTAATATGATTTATGGTGGATTACTTTTGAGTCTTGAATAAATTATTATCTGCATAATGGGGGGCGGGGGGGGTGGGGGTAAATATACGCCAAAACCCTCTGGCACATTTCTCCTTCTATTGTCATTTCTATTTCTTTTCTCGCTTCTTGTTTTTGTTAACATAGTAGGGAATGATAGGGAAAATTAGAATTACTAGCTTATTCTTCAGTGTTATATTCTCTTGAATACAAACTCAGAATGTATATTTCTTCTTGACTTACCTGGTAAGGTTTTGTATAAATGGATTGTAGTAGTAATGTTGCTTTCCAATCACTGAATGGTGTTAGAAAATTTTGAGTAGAAACTGATAATTTGTCTCTCTGTAATGGAACTTATATTGTGAGAAGATGTTGAATCGAAGTTTCTTAAAGCATGCATGTGGATGCAACAAAAATATATTGACCAATTCTATATGCTATATGAGGACTTCCACATCACCTTGTTGCCACTACTACCTGAAGAGGTTAGTGAGTGAAATATAAATGTTGTTGACTTTCTAACACGACATTATTGTATGGTGGAATGATTTGAGCCTATTTAAATATTTCATAGTTCTTTGACCTTTCAGTTATACAAAGTGCATAAAAACATTCGACAAGTGTTGTTTTGTAGCTCTGTGGAGTTTAAGCCTTGAAGTGATTTTCTTATAATCTTCTCATTCCTTACAAATAAACTTCAACTAAAAATTTTCTAGAGGGAAAAGCAGATGATTTGGAACAAAGAGTATCTACTTTACAACTTCATTTAAAATAAGTCGATTTTGAGCTAGACAGATTGAGAAAAGGGAAACATAGGAACATGGACATTGATTGTGAGAATGTGGGCACGCCGACCAATGGGGTCGAAACCCTATCTCCAAGTAGAAGCTCGGATATTCATTATGACTCTCCTCTAAGTGATATTTATTAAATTGTTATGAATATTAATGAAAATTTTCCAC
>ML797178.1:486358-499023 GCA_009831015.1 Picea engelmannii | reverse complement strand
CAGTCACTAACTTTTTATTTATTGTGTCCAAACCTTTCTAGAAGTCCTCATTCCATTGGAATTTAGCTTCTTTATTCAACAACTTCTCCATTGGTGTTGTAATCTGTGTGTATCCCTTGATAAACTTCCTATAGTATCTTGTATGGCCCAGGGTTTATCTTAACTGTATTGTTGATGTAGGTGGTTGTAAGTCAAAAATTACTACAATCTTGGAAAGATCCACTAGTAATCCTTGCTTACATACCACATGACCCAACAAAATTCTAAAAGGTGCACAAAAAATACATTTCTTCAAGTTCAATGAAATCTGACATTGTCTACACCTATCCAACATTATTCTTAGTACTTCTATTTTATTCTTCAAGAGACTAAACATAGTCCAATAATATAAATGAACTTCAACGAACTTATGAATAAATTCTTTAAAGGATGCAACCACTACTCTTGAGAAAATTGCAGGTGCATTCTTCATCCCAAAAGGCATCACCGTGTACTGGTAGCTTCCCCACTCTGTTGCAAAAGTAGCCTTATATATGTCTTCCCACAAAATCTTTAGCTGATGATATCCTAAGAATCCATTAGTGAAGGAATATGCCTCCTACCCCCCTACATTATCTAGCACGTTATCTGTAAAAGGTGTTAGAAATGGATCACGTAGACATGCATCATTTAGTTTTCTTAGGTCTACACAAATTCTAATTCTCCATGTTTTCTTATCTTGTACTACTACTGGACGTATCCATTCTGATTCCACCATTGGTTCAATAATTCATGCTTCTAACATTCTTTCTATCTTTGTGTTTACCTTCTCTTTATACTTCAGATTCACTCTATAGGGTCTCTATCTTACTTTCTTAGCATCTGGTTTCAAAGGGATTTTCATTTCTCCTAGGTCACCAACTATCCCTTTCATATCTACAAACATGGTTGGGAATAGATCTGGATACTCACGCAATAAGTCTATAATTGTTTCAACGGTTTCATCATTCCAGTATTCGCCTATCTGCGCAAACTTTGGATTCTCCTTTGTCCCAATATTTACCTTACGTGTCCTTAGTGTTTGTGCATACACAACATATTCAAGCTTTAGACCTTCCACTGCGCGGTTCCCCTCAGTTTCATGTATTTGTATATTTATTGGATCCTCCTTGTCCTAATCTTCTTGAGCCACATTATAACATTCCAGTAGTTCATGAACTATCATAAAATTTCTATGTGCACTACACACAGGTACGACATCCATCGACCCTTCTTCTGAAAAAATCTCGTTTCTAATGGCCTAAAAAGTTGCATCTATTAATGGATATGCATCTTCAAAAGTAAATGTTACCTTGAACCTTTGAGTTAGATCATCTCAATCCATAGTTTCTCTATGCATTTCTAGTTCCAAGTAATAGTTCTTAGGGATCGTATCCAATGTATGTATGAACTTATGCATCCATTCCTTCTTTGGTATTGAACTCCATATATTTCTGCACTGCGCAATATGATTTGTTGGGTCACTTAGTCCTGTGTATTTCTACGCAATATACTCAACCTCAGTACCAAATTCAGCTTGCATCAATATTCTACACTCCTGCCAGTCTTCTATTCCTTCTTTATGTGTAGCCCACCATCTGGTTGGAGTGGCATCCAAGACAACACATAATGCCAACAATATGTGTTGTTTAGGTATCTGCAACTCAAGTGACTTTACAAAATAAATTATATCATTCAGACCATCATACTTCGGTGGGTCACATAACTTTGTTCCAATCCAGTGCAATGATTGAGTAACGTGATCACACTATCTAGTTGATACTTCATGCATCCTCTTCTGTCAATGTTCTAGTCCTTCCTCTAAATATAATGCACATGAGCTAATGCTTCTCCAACTTAGGGTGCCATCCGTAGTCAGATTAATGTATTCATTCATTCACACAGTCATATTATATAGGTTATCAATTTCATTCCCTTTAGCTGGTTCGATATACCTCTTTCCTTTTGTTGGATCTAACGGTGCAATAACCTTCAAGTCCCCTACTTCAAAGATCATTTCCATTTTCTTTAGATTAATAATTTCCTGATTATCAAAGGCCCATTTAGTCCCCATTAGTGTTGGGTATGGCTGACTATTATCCATAATCTCAATGACTTTGAAATCTGCTACACTGCACATTCCATCTATATTCACAAGTACCCTTAACAACCGACCAAATGGTACTATTTTTTATTGGTTCGCCAATCTTAATTGGATGTGAGACCAAATAAATTTCTTCTTCCCCATCATTTCCCATGTTTTCTTTTGAAATATGTTTACATCAAAACCCAAGTCTAAAATGACTTGGTCCATATCATAATCTCCAAACTGTGCACTTAATTTGAACTCGATGCTCATCCTCTTTCTACACAGTACCTAATTCAATACCCTCTGCGCAATATGGATTTCCCTTTCTTGTGCATAATGATCAATCATTATGTGCAATGCATTCAATGTAGTTTCATCTTTCATCAATGCTAAACAATTTTTCAAAAATTCTTTCAAAGGACTTTTCTTTTCAAGGGGCCTTTACGGGGTAGTACGACCATATATCAAAGGCATATCAACCACATAGGTTGTATACGATGTTGATGTTATCCAATCCGGTCCTAGTATATCATTCCTTGTTTGTTGATATGTCTCTTTTTCTTGTTGTGGGTCAAATTTTGGCATAGGTCCTGTTGATTTCCTCACCCATTTCTCACTCTGCCTCCCTTTGTTTGTCGTGTCAGATCCTGTCTTAGCTCCTTTGTGTAGGAAAACTTCTATTTTTTGTACTTCATCACGTATCTATGCTGGTATCTTATGTACATTATGATTCAAGTTTTGGTTATGATTCCCTCTTGCCTGCCACTTCACAAGTAATTGAGGACAATCTTCAATCGCATGATCCAATGTTCTACAATATGTGTAGGTTGTACAAGGATTCATGAAAACATGAGCTAAGTGTCCCGGTTGATTACAATTGTAGCATATTATCGGGCCTCTACCTCCTCTGCCAAAACTTCCTCTTCATTGACCTCTACCAAATCCTCTTTGGCTTCCTGGATTAAAGCCTCTTTGATTATTATATTGTGGACCACCTCCTTTTTTCGTAACACGTTCCTCTTAAATTATATAAATATTTGAAGTTTTCTCTCTCATAAGATCGAATGCACGACAATCCTTCTTTTCATTCTCTGCTGACTTGAAAAAGTTACAAAATAAATTCCTTGGCATACCCTAGTATTTATGCAGCAATGGACAATCACGCAGATGATGTCCCCATGTATTACATATTTTGCAGTACCCCCCTCCTTGTGATGGGTTTGGTTCTCCAATTGCCAAATATTGTGCAAAGGATGGACATATGTCCTTATAGTGGCATTCAATCCTACACTTGGTACACCAGACTTGTTCTTGCTTCTCCTTTCCTTTCGTCAGTTCTACTAGTTGGATCATCAAGGCAACTAACTATATCTGGACTTGATCCATCCCCCCACCATATCCTACAAGAGACACTTCCAAATTCATTGCAATCTCCAAATATTTAGGTTTTGACACAACCTTATGTTGTATCAATGAGAAATGAATGTGTGGCAATAATCCTACAATAAACCATTCTTTGTGCTCTTGATCAGGAATTTGAAATGTCAACCTACCCATCAAATCCTTAAATATTTTTTCATAGTCCCACATTGACTCAATCTGCACTTTTTTTATTTCCTTCAATTGTCTTATGTACTGCGACTCAGAATTCAACTTCTTGAACTCTTTCAATAATGCTTGTTGAATTTTTCCAGTGTCCTTTCTTTCCCCGTTGGTGTAGTACTTTGCAGTTTCATGTACCATACTAATGTGTTGCCTATAAACGTTGTTTCCAACCATGCAATCTTTGTGGCCTCATCCTGGAAATTCTTCGTTGCCCAAATTGTTTAACATACAAACAGATTTTTTTTTGGATCCTACGACCCAAATCCCTAGAACTCAAGCATTCTCAATGTATTGTCTACCCCTGCCATGGTATTTTGCATATTTCCTCCCCTCGGTGTTGTTGGCTAATTCTAATTCGACATATTGCTTCCACTATTTTGGATACCACTATTCTGACTTCCTCTGTTAACTATAAGTTCTTTTGACAAATTCTCAAATGTGATCTCAGATCTAGGTGACGCACACAGGGTCGTGGAATCGACACAGGATCCAACCTGAGTAGGATTTAACAACTCTTCTATTATAATACTGAACTAAGAATCCTCTTCCTCTTCTTTTATGTGTGTTATTTCTATGATATGTATTATTGTGTAGGGTACTCTCCTCTCATACGCATTGTGTGGATATCCTTCACCAGCCCCAGTATTCAACCTCGTGTACCTTCTTCCATTGTGAAGTACTCCAAATTCTTCTTCCTCTTCCGATACACCTTCTTTGTTTCTCTGCATCCTCGGTCCCACCCTTCCTTCTTCATTCTTTCCTACCTTCAAACCATCCCCTGGTCATCCCCTGGAACCCCTATGTGCACAAATCCCCTTAGCAGTAAGATTCCATCATCATCACACATTTTTTGCACAACAACATCTTTATCTAGGTACCCAATGCTTTCATAAACCTTTTGCACTGACTCTTAAAAAATCCCTCTCCACAACACTATATGATTGGGTAAAATCTACTACAAATTATGTAATACAACCCCCTAGTATTGTATTCAACCAGAAATAGACTGCACGAGAAATACTATTACTTACAAAATTTAATTGTCTTACTAACTCAAGGGTCTGGTTCCTAGGCACTGCAATACGATATCTTCCAGTATTCTCCACTAATCCTTCTAACCATTTAGTCGAAATAATCATAAATTCGCCAAAGAAAATCGCATGCAACTCTATGAACACATACCTTTGTAACTATTGTTTGTCTCTCATCCGAGGGTTTCTATTCTCTCCTCGGGAAAATTCACATTCCCTCCTTTCCAATCATTCGACGCTCTCTTTCTTGGTTAGCCTCCAAAACATTCCCTCACTTATAGATTATGGGTCCCATAAACAGAACCATTTGTTGGCACATGGTTATAACACCCTAGGTTTAGTTTATTCAACCAATAAAACCATTCTGATATTGACCCTTTCGGCATCACCTACATGAAAGTGAAGTCTCACCTGAGGAGTCTACTGGGGATGTAGGAACCAAGTTTCTACAGGGACGAGGGGATGTGAGGATATCATCATATCCATTACTATGTATCCACCCTGTGTGCAATATATTTATTCATATCCTTTGATTAGTTAACAAACTCTATTGTGAAGAATCCTTATAACACAAATTGCAACATAAGTAACCCACTGTATCATTCATTATTACTGCACATCAATCAAATAGATCTATACTAATGATGCATAAACAAAACATCCATGAACAATCACATAAACACAACACATAGAGACACATATTTTAACGTGGTTCACCCAATCATTGGGATACATCCACAATGACGGGCTTCTATATTAATCTTCATGCAATCACCATATCAAGCCTGCACACTGCACTTACAATAGATACAACACTTTATATCCTCAATCTAGTCTTGCCACTCTGCAGTGCATGCCTCTCTCTCTCTGAAAAACCTTTCTAAACCCTTCAGTAATGAATCTCACTCATACACAACCTAATCTATTACTCTCAGAAATATAATCTCTCTTTTTCAATAGCCTATTCTTCCCCAACCCATTACATATTTATACATCGATTTAGGACTCAAAACCCTATTATTTTATCCCAAAACCCTAATATGTCCTATTTGTTTCCTTCAACATGATTATTTTCCTGATTTTATGCATTCATGTTGCTTTTCCTTCATTTTCTCTTGCATGTTGCTTTTGCATGCCTAATTGTTCTTCTTCCTGATTTTGCATGCGCTCTGACTTTTGTTTTGACCCTACAAACTGCTCTCTTTTATGCTTTTGTGCATGCTATTCAAAACTTAGTTATTCAAACTACCTGTCCAACACTCTTTTATTGTGATCGATGTCTTTTAACTATATATAATTTTCAGAAACTGTAGATCTCCACATGCTTGGCATATATTGGACCAGCCTCAACCAATCTCCATAGTTGTATCATGGTCCGATATACTCCATCAATTCAATAATTCCTCCATCTTTCACCTTTATGTCATGCATGGAGAATAGACCCAAACCATGTATGGACAATGGAGCAATGTGATAAATCCTCTCATTGACATAAAAGTCAGTGTCCAAGTGAGGAATTTCATTGGGTACCCATCGTCTCACTAGATGTTTGTACCTCAAAGGAAACTCAACGTCACCTGTGCTCTCAATGTCATAAGAACATGAACCTACTTCAGCAAGAAAGAATTCCATGTGCCTACGGAATTTTCTTCTGACACTTTCCCCTCTCCCTCCAGAAATTCCCTCTCTCGAGGATGATAGGTATAACATGTACATGTTCGGTTGTAACTATACTCCATCGAATGAGAAAACATAGTTAGCAACGATATGATTTAATTTATCCTTATCTTCGGAAGTTTTTGTCAAATTTTGAACCCATATGTAGTAGTGAACTAACCAAGTATGATGTTTTAGTAACCATTTAGAAGGAGAGTAAGTTAGATTATTTTGGAATAGCCAAAAATATTTATATTCCTACAACCTAAGTTAATATCTACTTTTGATCCTAAAATCAAAGCTTCAAATTCTACTATATTATTTGTACAAGGAAAGTCTATAGAATAAGAAAAAATGTGTAGTTTTCCTAATGGAATTAACCACATCCTTCACCTGAATAGACATCATCAAAATGCATGTGCCAAGCATGATCATAGTAATCACAGGTAAACATTGGGCTTGACATGATTCACACTTTTTTATTTGGTGAAGATGGAATAAGTGTTGAAATAGGACTTAGATGGAATAAGGTTTCATACTACAGGTGGGGCTTGTAAGTTGCACCTGTAAGTAAGTATATGATGTGGTAATATCCATTGGTGGTTCTTGAAAGAAAAAATGAATCTTTGAGAATGCCTCTTTAATTGTATTGAAGATCACTCTCTTGGTTTTACCAAGATCGACTGTCAATTGTTGAAGATCATGGAAGTAGGACAAAAAATTAATTTGGCTTTGTACACCTTCTAGAGTGGAGGTCAACTATACCACATCATTTTGAGATAAAAGGAGTGAAACCAAGATCTAGTAAAGTAGGTAACTATCAATGCGTCAAGTAAAATCACCAATGAATTGGTTCAGGCTCATCAATGTAGACCCCGAAGAGGGTTAGGGAGACAAGATGTCCCTATTTGACACCAACAATGCTCCTAATATTTTGAGAAATCCCATAAGAGGTTTAGAAAAAAGCCACCACTATTTGAGAAAATTGCATTACAACATAAACACGGAGATTCAGGGGACAAATCTGTTTAATGAATAAATGTCTAGGAATAATGTCAAATGCCTTCCAAAAGTCAGAAAAGCATCAATAGACCTTTGAGGATCTTTGTATAGCCTTCTCAATAATATCATGTAGGGTGCATATGTGATCGATGGTATGTAGTCCCTCTTAAACCATACATAGCCTATAGTTATGAAACCATTCCTCTCAAATTTTTCAGATAGGTAAATATCAATAGTTTTTGCTTATAATTTAGCAAATGGATGATTAACCATGATTGTCATGTAATTACTGGGATCCAAAGCATTACCTGATTTTTGAATGGGCTGAATGATATGGTGGAAAAATAAAGGGGAAGACCTGGGAAAAAAACTCATTGAAAATGATAAAAAAAAATGGCGATGTAAGGGTCCTATTCCATATTTGATAAATTCTGGTCGAAGACCCTCAATATCAATGATTTTACTAGTGCAAAGTTGTGGTAGTTTCTCCAAATAACACTAGGGGTGAAAAAATGATGAGTGGAAGGGGGACATGAGACATGAATGGGGGAATGACTTGGAATTTGATAGAGAGAAGAGGTATGGATGCATCATGTGTTGGGTTCAATATTGTTCGGTTTTTGTTTCTGAGGAAGGAGGGTAGTCCTTGAGTGGTTGTGTCTAACTATGGATGATGGACCAAGTCATTTAAAAAAAAAAATATGCATAACATTACAAGCTTTTTATGCATAATATTACCATCATTATAATAACATTTATTTATTGGACAGGGTTCAGGAAAGAGGGTGAATATTAGTGTGAGGAGGTATGGGGAAATAAGTCCTACGATGTAGACCATTTTTTTAAGCTTGAAAACCTATTTATGCATGTTGAAATTCACCTTGCATTAGTCATTCAAGAATTCAAAATGGGCATGAAATTTTGTTTACAGGAAAAAATTGAATTTAAGAAATACACATAAGGAATCTATGTTACCAGAAATGGTACTGCATGGTACTATTTCTCCAAGAAATGGGAACCTGATAGAAACACACTTTCTTGGGCGTTTCTATGCCCATGGTGGCATTTATGAAAAGAAACTGTAAAAGTTTCCAAAAAAGAAAAATAAATTGACAAAAAACACCTAAATATCATAATGTAAATGTAATATGATTTATGGTGGATTACTTTTGAGTCTTGAATAAATTATTATCTGCATAATGGGGGGCGGGGGGGGTGGGGGTAAATATACGCCAAAACCCTCTGGCACATTTCTCCTTCTATTGTCATTTCTATTTCTTTTCTCGCTTCTTGTTTTTGTTAACATAGTAGGGAATGATAGGGAAAATTAGAATTACTAGCTTATTCTTCAGTGTTATATTCTCTTGAATACAAACTCAGAATGTATATTTCTTCTTGACTTACCTGGTAAGGTTTTGTATAAATGGATTGTAGTAGTAATGTTGCTTTCCAATCACTGAATGGTGTTAGAAAATTTTGAGTAGAAACTGATAATTTGTCTCTCTGTAATGGAACTTATATTGTGAGAAGATGTTGAATCGAAGTTTCTTAAAGCATGCATGTGGATGCAACAAAAATATATTGACCAATTCTATATGCTATATGAGGACTTCCACATCACCTTGTTGCCACTACTACCTGAAGAGGTTAGTGAGTGAAATATAAATGTTGTTGACTTTCTAACACGACATTATTGTATGGTGGAATGATTTGAGCCTATTTAAATATTTCATAGTTCTTTGACCTTTCAGTTATACAAAGTGCATAAAAACATTCGACAAGTGTTGTTTTGTAGCTCTGTGGAGTTTAAGCCTTGAAGTGATTTTCTTATAATCTTCTCATTCCTTACAAATAAACTTCAACTAAAAATTTTCTAGAGGGAAAAGCAGATGATTTGGAACAAAGAGTATCTACTTTACAACTTCATTTAAAATAAGTCGATTTTGAGCTAGACAGATTGAGAAAAGGGAAACATAGGAACATGGACATTGATTGTGAGAATGTGGGCACGCCGACCAATGGGGTCGAAACCCTATCTCCAAGTAGAAGCTCGGATATTCATTATGACTCTCCTCTAAGTGATATTTATTAAATTGTTATGAATATTAATGAAAATTTTCCACAAGATTCGATTTAGGAGCACTCACCATTCTATATCCTTTCCCTAGGTTTGTATGATCTCCTTGTTGTTGCAGTTTGAAGAAAATCTCATGTGGGTCTCTATCTCCTTGCCCTCATGGGTATCGATCTCGGGCTTGCCCTCGATTTCGTCCACAATATTTATCTCCTTACCCTCCATGCCCTCCATATAGTGATGTATCTCCTCCTCGTGCAGTTGTTTCGGCCAAGTTTTGTTTCATGCGCAGTGGTCTTGCAAATAAACACTAAAATGTTGTTTTAAATTTTAGTATGGGAACTATGTTTTATATATATAACATATATTACATATGTAACATATATTATATAATTAATATATTATATATTACATATATAATATATGTTACATATAATAATATGTAATATATAATAGTAATATGTAATAGTGTGTAGTAGAAGACCCTAACAAATCCCGTCTTTAGAGGCCAATGAAGGATATGTTACCAAAGCATTTTTTAATGGCCCTAAGAGAATTTGTGTTTCAATATTCAAGAGGGACAATGCAGAATCTTACTGATATAAAAAATGAAGAGAATGATTTTGTATGTCGTTTAAAAAAGAGTCCACGACCTTATGAAGAGTCCCACATAGTCGATGAACTAGGGCCCTTTGGCATGAGCTACCATAGTGTCATCTCCATAATGATAAATTCAATAATGAAAAAAATCGTCACATGGGTCAATAAAAATTATATGCTTTAGGAAAGATCCATAAGATTTGGAGATCCAAGCTTGGAGATAATTTTACTTTATCCATAAGACACTGAATCAACATATCAATATGTGCGTTGAGTAATATTCATCATTTTCCTTGAATGAGGAGAGATCCAAATTCAAAACTAACATGGAGGAAACCTTCTTAATGTAAAAGAATGACCTTGAGGGTTTACCTAAGCGCAAAAAATTATTGAAGGGGGTGACCTTCCCATGGGAGGAGGATCATTTAAGGTAGAGGCATGTTGAGAACTAACCACAAGGGAGACAACCTTCCCCTTTAGAGAATTTCCTCACTTGCAGCAACAAGGGTCATGAAATTCTCTATCACTATTACAACAAATGCATCCTGACATTTAGGCATATACCTAAATATTGGTAACTCTTTTATTTTTTTGGTAAAAAAGAAGATTTTCATTACAAAACTCCAGCCTCGTTCTATATGTATTAGGGATATTCTTATGAATCTTATTAATAAACCAAAATGTAAAAAAAATATTATAAAATGTGTGAGACGAGATTCTTAGAAAACACAATAATCAAATATTTAAGCATGCCCTCTTAGATTATATCTACATTTATTTTCTACATAAACATGATACCAACACTAAGACCATTATTAAAAGAGAATTTTGAAAACCAAGTCATGTCAAATCACCAAGCATATAACATTGTAATATGGCCAACTACCTTGCAACCTTAGGCACCAACCCATTACAACATGAAGGCAAGTTAAAGTCCAAATTAATGTCCATGTTAGTATTCTCTAACATAGAATGCTAAAAAGTAACCAATTTTATTTGTCCTCATTGCTCCATGAGGGTATTATTAAGATTGTTTTGTGTTCTATAATCGTGTCCATGTTTACGTTTGATTTTATGTCCCATTAAAAGCTAAATTGAACATGCATTTACACACTATCAAAATTAGCTTCTCAAATTTGGATGCTACTATTGGATGTCACACATCCATCAACATGTCATGGTAACTTTCAATGCTTGGGAATTAATTTAGATTTGGAATTTGGATGACAAGGAACCCAATGACAAGGTGTATTAGCATCCAATATTTGGACACCATCGTGGGAACTAAACATGCTCAATATGGATGTTAAGAAGTGATCATGATAGTGTCCTTCTAAAAATATATTAGTAGCTCGTTGACGATGACAATGATGATGATGACGAGGATTACAACAATCACGATGATGATGACGATGATGACCATGGCGATGAAGATGATGATGACGGTGACTATGACAATGAATATGATGATGATTATGACAATGATGATGATGATGACGAAAATGACGACAATATGATGGTGATCATGAGTACATTGACAATGATGATGATGATGATGATGATGATGGCAATGGAAATGACGACAATGATGATGATGATGACGATGACACCAATGTTGATTATGGTGATGACAATGATGATGATTGATGATGATGATGACAATGACTATGATGAAAACGACAATGATGACGATGATGACGATGATGATGATGATGAGGATGACAATGTTGAATATGATCATGATCATGAAAATGGAAATGACAATGATGATGATGATGACAATGATGATGATGATGACGATGATGATGACGATAATGACAATGATATTGATGAGGAGGAGGAGGAGGACTAGTAAGATGATGATAATGTTGATTATGGTGATGACAATGAAAACTGACAACAATAATGATGATGGTGACTACATAGTGATGATCCATGACAATTTCGATGATGATGATGAAGACAATGACAACGATGATGATGATGATGACAACAATGGTGATGATGAAAATGATGATTTATGGTGATGAAAATGGCGATGATGATGATGATGATGATTAAGATGGTGATGACAATGGCGTTGACGACGACGACGATGATGACAATGACAATGTCAATGATGATGACGATGATGATGATTATGATTATGATTATGACCATGAAGATGATGATGATTGTTGGTTGTGGAGCCTGATTATCTTCCTGATTTAGAGGTCCTTGCTTTCAGCCGTGTTTATACCCCATGAAGTATTTACACCCCAGAAGTATGTACACTCTTCCACGCGGGGGAGTGTAGAGGGGGGATACCCCCTTTGCGGGGTTCGGGGGGCCTATCCCCCCGGCTGGGGGGTCTGGGGGCAAGTGGGCCCCCAGCGAGGGTTTGGGGGCGTAGCCCCCGAAGCAAAAAATTCCTTGTAAAAGTATATTGTAATTTCATTGTAAATCTAGACCGTTCATTATAAGTTCGCAGATCTAACGGTAGAGATTATGTTAGGGTTTTTTTCCCTAGAAGGCAACCCTCTTTTATGAGGGAAATGTATTGCGGCTATGGATGATGGTGAATATTGTATTCTGAGAGAGGAGACTGTGA
>ML797178.1:472048-482145 GCA_009831015.1 Picea engelmannii | reverse complement strand
ATTATCTTCCTGATTTAGAGGTCCTTGCTTTCAGCCGTGTTTATACCCCATGAAGTATTTACACCCCAGAAGTATGTACACTCTTCCACGCGGGGGAGTGCAGAGGGGGGGTACCCCCTCTGCGGGGTCTGGAGGGCCTATCCCCACGGCTGGGGGGTCTAGGGGAAAGAAGGCCCCCAGCGGGGGTTCGGGGGCAGTGTCCCCCGATGGGGGTTCTGGGGTGTAGCCTCCGAAGCAAAAATTGCCTTGTAAAAGTATATTGTAATTTCATTGGAAATCTGGACCGTTCATTATAAGGTCGCAGATCTAACGGTAGAGATTATGTTAGGGTTTTTTTCCCTAGAAGGCAACCCTCTTTTATGAGGGAATGTATTGCGACTATGGATGATGGTGAATATTGTATTATGAGAGAGGAGATTGTGAGAGAAAGAAGAGGAAGTTACAGCGGGTTTTGTTGTAGGTTGTATCCCTTCATTTGCTGGATAATAATAAAGGAAGGACATGGAAATTTCTCTGGTGGACGTAGCCCACACTGGGTGAACCACGTAAATCTGTGTCTCTCTTGTATTGTGTGTCTTTTGTGTTTTGTTTCTGCATTTGTTTTATTTTATTTCTCTGCGGTCCTGTTTTCTAACAATGATGACGACTGTGATGATGATGATGATGATGCTATTAATGATAATGATGATGGCAACTGCAATGATGATGATGATGATGATGATGATGACGATGATGATGACACTAATGATGATGATGACACCATGAATAAATTCATGATAGCAATGACGATGACGAGGATGATGAGAATGATGATGATGACCATGCTGATGATGATGATGATGACAATGGCAATGATGATGACGATGGCGATGATGATGGAAATGATGATGATGGTGGTGGTGGTGGTGATGAAAATGGTGATGATGGTGACAATGGCGATAATGACGATGATGACGATGACAATGTCGATGATGATGACAAAGACAAAGATGATGATGATGATGACGAATGTGATGATGATGATGACAACTACAATGATGATGATGATGATGACGACGACAATGTTGATTATGGTGATGAAAATGACAATGATGATGACACCACGATGACAATCATGATAGTGATGATGATGACGATGAGGAGGAGGAGGAGAATGACAATGATGATGACAACGATGATGATGACGATGCTAATGATGATGGTAATGGCGATGATGATGACAATGGTAATGATGATGACGGTGGTGATGATGATGATGATTTATGACAATTAAAATGATGATGATGATGATGATGATGATGATGATGACGATGATGGTTATGACAATGATGACGACATTGGCGATGACAATAACAATGTCAATTATGATGATGAAGAAAATGACGATGATGATGATGATGACCATGACAACGATGATGATGATGATGATGATGATGATGATGATGATGATGATGATGACGATGGTGATGACAATGATGATGACAATGGCAATGATGACGACAATGATGATGAAAATGACAATGTCAATGATGACGACGAAGACAATAATGATGATGACCATGATGATGATGATGATGATGGTGACCATGATGATGATGATGATGACGATGATTGTGATGATGATGATGATTTTTGAAGCCTCCCTTGTTTTTTTAGCCTATCACAATTTTCATTTTGATGCTTGAACTCTAAAGAGTGGTTTTCTTTTCCCTCCGAGATATTGAGACCTCTGAAACTTTGTCATATGAGCAGCGACGATTTTTCTACTCTCGAAGCAAGTCCTACCTTTTGTAAGAATGTTCCCTCTTTTTGTTCTACTTCGGGATCCCGCAGGTCGGATACTATAACTCATGATTTCACACGTCCCGAGTCACGAAATGGCAAAGTCGTTTTAATTTTGCACTCAAAGCGGTAACCAGGGTAAAATCTTTCAACTCATGATTAGACGTCGTCGGGGTTTCGTGCCTCGGCGTTCGCCAAACCAAAATTTTTATTTTTACAGCCCCGAGAGCAGAGAACATGAGGTCCTTTCGGGATAACCCTGGTCAAGGATTAAAGGCAAAAAGCTAACCGTGGTTAAAGTTGTTCTCAGCGTTTCGCCACTCGGCACTATCTTTTTCGAAAGTTACGACGTCTGAACCCCGACTCACGAAGTCACGATGTAATTTTAACATGATTAATAAATCACTTAATCCGAGATTACCTTCCCCTTAATTAAGCCTTGCTATCGCAGTCTCGCGGTTTCGCAACTCGGCATATAAATCTCCCAGAAACTTATCTTCGAAGTTCCGAGTTGCGATATGGAGAATAAAATGATTATAAAATTAATTATACCCCAAATCGTGATTACCTTTAATTAAACCAAATTCAGTCCTCGCGGTCTCGGGAGTTGGAGACTCAAAATGTTAAAAGAAAATCCACGATATAACGAATAGCGAGAAATTGATAAACGTTGGCGGGATTGGATTAATTAAGCCGAATCAAGACACATCCCACGTTTCGAGGTTTGCACGATTCTCAAGGAATACTTTTCACTCCATACACCAACTGACTTTTAAACCGCCAAAATTTATGACATTAATGGGGAAATAGGGTAAATCTATGTGTAAGATCGGATTTTTACGGCATAAATTTATTTCTAATTTTGAATTGATAGGTTTGTTTTGAAAGGTATCGAGTTTTCAAATATATGTAAGAGTTTCATTGCATTATAACGAACATATTTTCATAGCACACAGAGCTCATCACTTCTGAGTAAACTGACTTCTGTATGTATACGCAGTTCTATCGCAGAAGAGCTAAAACGCAAGTTTCAGCCATGGCTCCATGGAAAGCGACTAAGGCAAATGTCGAGGTTTCGGGACAAGGTTCAGATAATGTCTCCGATACTTCACCCCGAATTATCGACTCAATTCCTAACTGGTCATATGTTTCAGACATGCTGCAATCAGAATTGGTGGACTATTCCAACGACTCCGACGACAACGAAAGGGACGATATGACCACCAAATACAAAATAGTCGTTCAATCCGGAATGCACAGGGTAGAATCCAGGCCGCGGTTGCTTCCATATTACGACATGATCCGATGGGCATTGGATCATGTCGACATACCGACCAGGACTATCATGGATGAACAGAGAGTCACCGTTGGGACCTTTAGGCCAGAGCATCTACAAACTATGTATAAGCTACCCGCAACGTCTGACTACTCATATGGCTCCGATTTCTTGGAAGAATTCAAAGAGAAGGAATGCGTGCAGTACGATAATACCATGTCCAGTTTTATAAAGGACTGGGTTTCAAATGCTGCAAAGTTCAAAGCTGACTCCAATGACATTTATTCAATCGCTTCGTTAGAACCACATTATAGATATGTGGCCATGATGACCTGTCAGTTATATGGTAGAGAAGACACATCGCATTTTTCCTTGTGTGGGTGCCTCTTATCTTTCAGGTCGCAGAAGGTTGTTCTTTTGATTGGGCAAAGATGCTTTCGGATAGCTTGGCCAATCGGGTCACAGCGTATCGGGAGCAGAAGGAAGGTGGGAGGTCGTCCTCATTCTTCATGTCCGCATATATTATGGATGCAATTTGTTCCATGACACCTTTCCCATTAATGAGTTGGGGTTGTACTCCAGCCGAGGACAAACCCATACATGTATATCACGAAAAGCTATGGGAAAACAAAGCAGAAAATTTCGCGTATGAAATTTTTAATTGGGTGATGGTGCCCTTGCATGTCGCCATTTTTGGTCGCCCGCCACCCCGCATCTCAGACAACATAGAAACAAACCTGAGAAGCATAGCGGACTAGTACGTGGAGGCAAAATTCTCATACCTCAGGGTTTTCAGGGCTTCTGTTCCCCCCCCATGCGCTGCCATTGTTCATCCCTAACAAGCTGGCTTGTCGCGAGGTCGCTCGGCAGACGGTAATCGGTGGTGTAAGTAAAGAGCTAAAAGGGTACTCAAAGAAGGTTTGGTCGTCTTTTCCCATTCATTTGAATTCTTATTCTTTATTGGATTTTGGGCATGCCAAAGCCGAGGTTTCTGCCCTGGAAGACCTAACTTTGGTCTCCATCAAGTATAAGAAGCACGATCCACAGAGGGTCGTGAGCAATCATTTGGATAATTGCAGGCTCAAAATATTTGAGCATGAGAATTCACCCTCGGATGACATTCTCCGAGGAGCGAGGTCCTATGAGGAAATTCTAGCCCGAATTCAATCCTTGGCACCCGAGGATAGAACCACGGTATTGAAATTCCAGGAACACCGACGTAGTTGTCTCCCTGTTGTATTGCGAGGTGAAGGTCCAGGTATATCGGAGACGAAATAGAGGAATGTTGAAGGTTCTAAAGATGCAACTCTTGACTCGGGAAAACACCAGGACGAGGAGTAACAAACGAAGAGTCCTGAAGCAGAGGTAAAGACTCCGGACCCGCCAAAGAAACAGAAGCCGGAGACCGAGACAAAAACTCCAGAACCGCCAAAGAAGCATAACTCAGTCGACACCCCAGGAAAATCGACGAAACAAATCGGGGAACCCATCACTTCTGTCACCCCCTTGTAGTCGATGGGGAATATCGAAGAAGGATGGATATTCAATGAGGAGCTGAGGCCCATAAGAGCGGAAGAACTCCCTCCGGATGAGTTTTTCTTTGATAAAAAGAGAAACGCAGTAGTAAAAAGGGAATTCTACCAGGAGGGAGAGTCGACTGCTAAAAAGTATAAAGTTATGACCGATGGAAAAAAAAAAATGAGCAATTCGCCACTAAAATCGCAGGAACGCTAGGAGCGTATGCATCGGCGAATCAATTTTCGGTCGGACTTTTAAAGAACCAACTCAAAAGAAAAAATCACCTAATCAGGACTCTTGAATCCATATTGGCCTCAGCCACAGAAAATGCTAAAGGTCGGGTGAGCGTGGAGATAGAGCAGGCCCGATTGGCTGATAAAAATGAAATAGAGGTGCTCAAAACCAAGCTTGAGCAAGCACAGCTAGTGGTCCGAGACGGTCGGATACAGGCGGGCCAACAGAGGAACTTGATTGAAGAGTTGCGGGATTGGGTAGAGATCGTCAAAAGTAGAATGATCAACGTGGAGATGTTCAAATCCCAGGCAATCGAAATTTGGAGCAGAATCTCTTCGGCTCAGCAGAATTTGCTCGCCAAGATGGGAGCGATTCGGGAAAACTGTCTGTTGGTAAATCAGGTTTCTGAGAACCTGGCTGCCAGAGAAAGGGATGCAGGTGCAGCTTGGGTCGCCTTCCAGGATGCGGTGATAGCCACGAATAACAGAGTTTCCGCAGGTGCTCACAGGCTCACCATCTCAGAACAAACCAGGGGAAATATTATGTTAAAGGAATGGGAGCATAACATCGTCGAGGGCAAGGAACAAGCCCTGAAGATAACCCATTCCTTGGAGGAGGCTTTAAGTTCTATAGACGGTGAGCTACTGGGCATCGACAATGGAGGTGACGCCGAGACATTGATGCAGATGAATGTGGAACAAATCTCACTTGATCTGAAAGAAAAGGAAGAGAGAGATTCAGCCGATATCTCTCAGATGACCATGGTGGACATAGTCCAAGTTGATAGGTGCATGATCAAACCCAGCACGCAACTATGTGCCATCGACATCATCGATGGACAGATGGAGGACAGGCTGCAGCAGTTAGCCCGGGAATGTTACTTCTTCGAGGCCAGTTGTCAAGCTGAACCATCACGGTTAATATCTCAGCTTGTGGACAGATGTATCGCCTGCACTGAGTCCGCACGATGACAAACACCTGGCACCAAGTGAAGACAGAGTAGGCGAAATGGAGCGATTGCTCTCTTCTCAGTCATAACCAAAATTTTGCGACTATTGAGATTCTACCTTCTTTGTAAAAATTGTATAAATATATCCCAGAAAGAAATAAAGGGGGTTGGACCTTTTTGAGTCATTTGTAATAGAGTTTTTACATTGAAAGTTAATACAAGCAGATCTGGAGATTCTCGATTCCGTCACTACTGTGTTACAAGTTTGCTTCCTTGTATCTCAATTTTCCATTTCATTTCATATTCTTAACTGATGTGCTTCGTTATACTTTAGTACGACCACTACTATAACAAATGAATTTTGGTTTTCTATAATTGTTTATTGTCTTTCCTCTGCACCATCTATCAGCGGGTGTAAGACCAACCTGCATTTTCATAATTCTACATATATTCTATGCTACGTCGGTTGTTTCCTTACTATTTTCCTCTTTTGTTTATATGTCTGATTTCCCTTTGACAGGAGTCTTGCGTTATATACAGCTGAATGAATTTCCCCCACTTCACACCTTTTATTAAAATATAATACAGTTACGGGAAAGAGCCTTAGATTTGCATTCATATTTTATCTCTGCAATCATAAATTCTCTGTTATGCGACCCAACTGAGATAGCACTTAATCGCTTTTAAAGTCTTTCTTACCTTTACTATTCCCCCATGATAGTTCTTGTACCAACTCAACCTAACGTTCAACCTGGACTATCGAATCAAACGCACATTGCCTTAAATCTCTTCGACATCATTCTCAGAATGGAAACTAACCGGGCCGAACTGGAACAATCATGGATAGCCATTGAACGAGACATAACTACCCAGGAACAGTTGGAATCTAGACAGCGCCAACGTAGAAATATTCCCTAGTTTCCTTCACCAAAGGTTTACGCTTCCGTATTCTACACCTATCACCCACTTTCGGATGCCTTGACACTGTACGTTTAAGCCTTAAGTACAGACTCAGGAACAACATCTTTCTGGCACCGTTGTCGGGGAACGAAGTTACAAAATCCTTTTCCCTGGGAAAACGACATTTGTTTTTCGTTAAAAAGTGCTACCCTTTGATAGTGAACAAAGAGTACACACCTTTTAAGGATTTTTATCTTTCACTTGGCGACTCCACGAAGAAATAAACTGGCATTCGGTCGAAGGAATACCAGACAGAACCCGGATGGTAAGTTGATTACGCCCCTTACCGATCCCGAAAAAATTCTAAAGATGAGAGGCTCTTTTAAGCCAACCGCTGCATTTTACTAACTTGAAACCCCATCACTGAAGGCTGAGAGTCCTTCTGAACCCTCGAATTCGCTCAATCCTCATTTTGACACTAAAGATTCAACGCCAATCTGCTCCGAAACTAGGAGTGAGATTCATCCAACAATCCCCTTAGCACACAAGGGAAAGGGCCCATTTGAAAGTCCGTCGACTTTTAAAATACCATCTCTTCTTCAGTTGAATTTCCCAACTTCACCACATTCTGAAGAGTGTTTCACGCACTCTTTTCTTACACCCGTTGGTTTTCTCGAGTCCGTCTCGTGCAAATCCGAGGAACCGAGTCCTCGCGTTCCTTATCTTTCCTCATCGGATTTTCCTCTTCGCAAAGAACATAAAGATTCCCTTTTAATTTTCCAAAACCCCCTTTATAAATTCCCACAAACAACAATGGCAGCTGCCATAGGAGGAGGTGGAGGGTTTATAGGAGGAGGAGGAGGGTTTATCGGAGGAGGAGGGGGAGGAGTCCCTCTAGGAGGAGGTGGAGGTCAGGGGCCTGCCCCCCCTCCTAGAGTTTTCGTGAAAGTTGCAGCCAGGTACGCTCCATTAGTATTGCCCGTCCCCCTACACGATCTTCCAGAAAATTACATAAAAAATTTACCGAAATTCACCGGAGAGGGGGATCTGACTACGGCCGAACATATTAATTTTTTCGACCAATTCGCAGATATCTTCGATATCGAGCACGAGGATGTATATTCGAGACTCCTTGTCCAAACTTTTGAAGGTCAGGTCCGAACTTGGTTTTGGAGCCTACCCGCAGCTTCTATCCTGTCATATGACGCTTTGGAAGATGCTTTCCTCAGAAAATGGGGCGAGAGAAAAGACCATCTCTATTATTTGACTGAATTTGGGTCTTTGAAGAAAAAGAACTCAGAAATAGTCATGGAATTCATTCAGAGATTCAACAAGTTGTACAATAAAATCTCGGCTGAGGTTAAACCATCACAACCTGCGGCCAAAGTGACTTTCGTCGGAGCTTTCGAGCCTGATTTTGCACTACTTTTGTGAGAGCGAAGGGGAGCCACCTTAAACCGTATGCAGGACGATGTGGTAGAGATAGAATCTAATATGATGGCTTTAGGTAAACTTAAGGTTAGAGTAGAGACTGGAAGCCGAGAGACCAAGCGCTTTAGAGAACAAGTTGGCCCTTCAGGGTCCAGTAGATCCTCAGATGATAGGGTGGACGACATGGCTAGAGTGATTAAAGAGTTGTCAAATAAAATAGCCCGAATGGAACTCGAACAGGCTAAGTCTAAGGCTGACTCTTACCCCAAAAAATATTTCAAGAGGAACCCAAACCCCCCAAACCAACAAAGACAAATAAAAAAGGAAGATCAAAAAGTACAAGCTCCCTTAAAGAATGAAAATTTTATAGGAGCTAACGATTTTCAAGACTTCGAGGATTCAGATAATGATGTCACGAACTTCGGTGATGACTGTAGTCAACCATATCTGACTCGCGAAGACTATGAAAATTCTCTAAATACGCCGAAGCCGTCAAATGAGAGTGAGGAGGGTGATCACACCGAGATCTGTGAATCTCAACCAGAAACTGAGGTAATGATGGTTGAGTTTCAATCGAGGTACAACCTGAGATCTAAGAGTAAGCCCACCTCAATGACTCAACCCAAGAAAATCCTTCATAGAGGTCAAGCTTATGAGCCTCCTTCGGACCAGACCTTATTACCCAACAAGAAAACTAGGAGAGTAAGCACTCAAGAGTTCGAGGTGGAAAAAGTTGGAACTCAAACACAGGAAACCGAACCCGTAAATAAAGCTACGTCTTCAACTAGGACCATGAATGATAAAGTTTTCCAGACAAGTAAGTCAGAAAGGAAGAATTCGGAAGTCTCAACCGGAGAAACAGACAAGGTGAGCGGAGCTTTCAGTTTTGAAAATGAGTTAAACAAAATTAAGATACCAATCCCTTTGGTGGAATTAGCGAAAAACCCCGTTTATCGCAAACAAATTACCAAAATGATAGGTGTCTCTGAACTAGAAAGTCAGTCCGATGTTATAAACTTGGAAGATGATAGACCTAACATCACTTTTGGTCCCCATTTTGAAGGGTCCAAAGACAACATCGATCCCTTTTATATCACTCTGAATGTATATGATCAGTTGCTGCATAATTGTATGTTAGACTCCGGAGCTTCCCATAATGTTATGCCCAAGATTATAATGGAGAAGTTGGGTTTCCAGATCACAAGACCTTATGGAAATCTGTACTCTTTTGATTCGAGGAAGGTTAAATGCATGGGGATGATAAAAGGTCTGGTAGTTACCCTGGCGCAGGTCTCGGTTAAGAGTATCCTGATGGATGTGGTTATCACAGATATTCCCCCTAAGTATGGCATGTTGTTATCTAGGTCATGGGGAGCCAAGTTGGGGGGTTCTCTTCAGTTGGACATGACTTATGCCACAATCCATGTGTTCGGTGGTCATTTCACTCATTTATACAGAGAAACAAGATTAGCATATACGGTCAGTGACCCTCAAAACCCACACAACTTCCCTATTTACATTGCAGACCAAGATCTGGGAAATTGCATCTTGTCTTTTGATGATGGTCTGGATGGTTGCCCAGAGGAAATTGATACAAAGTAAGAAGAGTCAAACCTCATGACAGAAGATCTGTGTAGTATTGGTGTCTAGAAAATGTATTTTGACGGTGCTTTATCTTCTGAAGGGGCAAGTGCTGGAGTGCTTTTAGTGGCACCTGAAGGTAAGTTCATTGTTCCTTTCTCTTACCATTTGCAGTGGGACATAGATTACACTAATAACGTATGCGAATATGAAGCATTGATCTTAGGATTAGAGGCTGCCAAAAAGCTAAATATAAGAAACTTGGAGGTATATGGTGATGAAAAATTAATAGTCAAACAAGTAAACCGACAGTACCTAGCCAAGCATCCCAGACTAAGAACGTATAGAAATTGTGCTTGGGATCTCATGGAAATTTTTTTCTCATCCGTAAATATCCATTTTATCCCTCGCGCAGAGAATCTACAT
>ML797178.1:451474-471998 GCA_009831015.1 Picea engelmannii | reverse complement strand
CATTGAAATCAGATACAAACCCTCCATACCAGACAATATCCGACACTGGCAAGTCTTTGAAGATGACGAACAAATCAAGAAATTCCTTACAGCAGTAGGCGAATTCTCTGAAATTCATGTTGACCAAGAAAATCAAAACGACTCAATGTGGATCATGCAAGAAGGGGAAGACCCTGAAACCTTCCGAGAAAAAATTGTGGATCACCGTATGTTGATCCTTAAAAGTAATCAGATTCTGAAAGGCTTAATTCCTTTAGAAAGACTTTTTGATCAGAACGACGTACCTGTGAAATCTACTTTGCAGCCCCAACCAGAAGAAGTGGAGGACTGTGATATAAGAACTGAAAAAGAATCCAGGGTAGTAAAGATATCCAAGTTATTCCCTCCCAAAGTAAAGGGCAAGTACAGAGACTTACTCAGACAGTATAAAGATGTTTTCGCCTGGTCCTATGATGAATTGAAAACGTATGACACTTCCATTATTGATCATAAGATACCGTTGAAGCCTGGGGTCAAACCGTTTAGGCAAAAGCTTAGGAAAATTAACCCCATTATGTTACCTGTGATAGAAAAAGAAGTTAAAAAACTCTTGGACGCGAAAATAATCATACCTCTGAGATATTCGGACTGGGTAGCTAACCTAGTCCCAGTCAGGAAAAAGAACGGGGAAATCAAACTGTCTGTGGATTTCCGTAACTTAAACAAGTCGTCTCTCAAAGATAATTATCCACTGCCCAAGATGGACCATGTACTAGAAAAAGTAGTTGGATCAAACCGAATGTCTATGATAGATGGGTTCTCTGGTTATAACCAAATCGCCATGAATGAACAAGATAGGGAAAAGACCGCTTTCACCACACCATGGGGTACATTTATGTATGACAAAATTTCGTTTGGTTTGATGAATGCAGGGGCTACATTCCAACGCACTATGGACATCGCTTTCGTAGGAGAAAGAGACAAGTTCGTAGTCATTTACCTCGACGATTTGACGGTTTTTTCTAAAACCGATGAAGAACACTTGATCCATATGAAACAGACTTTCGAGAATTGCCGCAGGTTTGGTCTATCTTTGAATCCAAAGAAATCACATTTCTCTATGTGAGAAGGTAAGCTTCTGGGCCATATCGTATCTAGAGATGGGATCAGGATTGATCCTAAGAGGATTGAAGCAATAAATACTATAAATATTCCCAGAAATGTAAAAGAGATTCAATCCTTCTTAAGAACTATAATTTTTTTACGAAGGTTTATCCCCAATTTCGCTGAGATTGTCAAATTGATCACAGGAATGTTGAAAAAGGATAGTGGAGTAAATTGGACAGCTGAAGCCAGAGCATCGTTCGCGCATATTAAAAAAGTCATAAGCGAGGCACCTGTGTTAGCAAGCCCAGATTATCTGAAAGATTTTCTTATCTTTTCGTTTGCTTCTGAACATACTATCATCGTGGTGCTCCTACAAAAGGATGACGAAGGATTCGAAAGGCCCATCGCATTTTTTAGCAAGAGCCTTAGAGATGCAGAACTGAAGTATGACATAATAGAAAAACAGGCGTACGCAATGGTAAAAGCGCTAAAGGTGTTCAGAAGTTATGTACTACATTTGAAAATTATAGCGTATGTGCCGACCAGTTCTATGAAAGATATATTGATACATCCAGACTGTGACGGAAAAAGAGGGTGACGGCTTGCTAAAATCCAGGAGTTCGATTTGGAAGTTAAACCGACCAAATTGATAAAAGGACAAGGCCTAGCCAAACTCTTAGCTGAATCAAACCTTAGAGCTCTTGATATCAATTGTCTGCAGGGAAGTCACGAACACACAGGTCTGAACGAACGGGAAGAAGAAACAAGTCCCAACCAGATCGAAGAGAAGTTCTTATCATCGAACTGGTACAGAGACATAGTGTTTTACCTGCTGAACCTAAAATGCCCAGAGGAACTATCACCGTCTAAATGCAGAACTTTAAAACTCCATGCAGTTAAATATTGTATATCCAAAAGTCAACTATATTGGAAGGATCCACTCGGGTTCCTGCTAGTCTGTTTAGTGGAATCAGAAACCCAATGGGTTATAGATGAATTTCATAAGGGAGTCTGTGGGGGGCATCACACATGGATAGCTACAGCCTACAAGATCTTGAGGGCTAGGTACTACTGGCCGAAACTCTTTTCGGACATCAATGCAAAAGTGCGTGCCTGCAACCCTTGTCAAATATTCGCTGGTAGACAGAAACTCCCTGCACTGCCACTCATTCCAGTCAAAGTTGAAGCCCCATTTCAACAATGGGGTTTAGACTTCATAGGGGAGATTAATCCCCATTCCAGTGCTCAACATAAGTGGATCTTAATAGCTACAAATTATTTTACTAAGTGGGTGGAAGCCATTCCAACCAAAAGGGCAACAGACTCGGTGGTGATCGATTTCTTGGAAGACAATATTTTGTCAAGATTCGGTTGTCCCCGAAAGATAGTTACCGACAATTCCCAGGCCTTTAAATCTATGGCTATGATCAGCTTATGTCAGAAGTATAATATCGTTCTCGGCCATTCCACTGCATATTACCCCCAGGGGAATGGATTGGTCGAATCATCTAACAAGAGCCTAGTGAACATAATCAAGAAAGTACTGGATGAAAATAAAAGGTCTTGGCATGTGCACTTGAAATACGCATTATGGGCAAACCGCATCAGCACTAAAAGGTCTATCGTCATTTCGCTGTTTCAAATGGTCTATGGGACAGATGCGGTCCTACCTATAAACCTAGCGCTGCCAGTGATGAAGTTATGGCAGGATCAAAACGAAGAACCCAATCATGTAACCAGGAGAATTAATTAGTTGATTGAGGTTCAACAGCATAGAGTTGAAGTTGATGAAAAGATACAGAAGTACCAAGATGATATGAAATCATTGTTCGGTCTTAAGGCAAAGGACAGGGAATTCCTTCCAGGTGCCTTAGTGCTAAGATGGGATGCAAGAAAAGAGAAATCCGTGAAGCATGGTAAATTTGACCACCTCTGGTATGGACCATTCAGGGTCTCGGCTCCGGAAGGGAAAAATTCATTCCTTATGGAAAATATAGACGGAGAAGTCCTCGGCGCCCCTGTCAACGGGCGGTATCTAAATCATTACATGACGTAACGGTCGACCGTCAAAAAAAAAAATCGTAAATAAATAAATTTCATTATATGTGTTTTGTACATACATATATTTTCATTTAAACATTTTCTTTTGATTTTCGGTTTTTGTTCATAAAATCTCGACACATTTCCAATAAGATTCATATTTGCTTTTACAGGAGTCCAGTTGTATATGAAAACTAGCAGGAAAAGTAATTTGCAGGTCGGTGTCAGAAATGGATCGGCATAGAACAGGTGATACCTAAAATAGTTTCGTATTGCACAAAGAAATTGAAATGAAAAGGTAAAAAGGAACTTTCTCAAAAACATATGTTATGAAAGACTGTAAAAGGAAACCGAGGTAGCGTCATTCAAACTACAATATAGGCTAAGATGTTAGATAACAGGATTGTTTCTTGGCTCGATAATTTTTTATTGAAAATAGTGATACACTAAATCTAAAAACGGTCAGTCAAAATGAACTGTCCCCAAAGATATCTGCAAGAGTCAGTCTCGAACTGTTTGACCTTCTGTATTTTCAGTCAATGAATCACTACCTGGTATCCTGTCTATCTTCGGGTCTAACTTTTAGCAAGTCACCATCTTCCTGAGTCATTATGAAGGGATAAAAGTTTTTTTCTAAACCTCATGAGTTTCGAAACAGATCTTGATAGGAAAGCGAATCTTCACAACTACTTGATCCCCTACTAAGCAAAGGAACGTTTAGAGAAATCCTAACCTTCCTAGGTTTTTCAACAGATTCGGAGGATTAAAGCTTGCTCAAATAGGATGCCCTTAAAAAGTTATTTTCCTTTTTCTCCCTAAGAACGAAGATGTCATGAAGGTCAAGGGAAGGTTGGTACCGAGTAATCAAAATAGGTTGACAGACCTCTAATGCAAATATTACACAGATATCAGCCCTGATACAAACTGATTGCCCCCATCTTCGCGCTCAAAAAAGTAAATTATAAGACAGGTGGTGAAAGGAAATTCAGAAATGATTTCCCCCACCTAGTCCAAAAGACGATGAAAGGAAATTTAGAAATGATTTCCCTCGTCTCATCATTTAAATGCATAAATATATTCCGAAGTGGTGAAAGGAAATTCAGTAAAAGGGGCCAGATAACTTCACCGGGGTACTGAACAGGCTCGCTGGCAGTGAAACAATGTCTGAGATATATGTAAGGTTGTTATACATGAATATCACTCTACTCTGGTAACCAATGCTTTCAAAAAACCTGATCCTCATCCCAAATTCAGACGGGACTTCCCGATTAAAAAACACATAATCTCATTCTTTTGATGCAAGCCGAGAGCCACAATATCTGTTGGGTCTCCTAGGGACTACAGCTGTGTTTGAAAAGAGTATCTGATTTTGAAAAAACTTCTCAAGGTAAAGAATGGAGTCTTTTCCCCCCTTCGATCCTCTTTCCTTGGAATTTTTCCGCCTGATTGAGTTTTTGACTCCATTTACCCAATACTGGCACGTGGTCTACTGTTCTTCCCGCCTCACAGGAAGGCGGGATCCCTAGTTGGAGCCTATGTTGGAGCCGCCCTTGCTTTTTTAGCCTATCACAATTTTCATTTTGATGCTTGAACTCTAAAGAGTGGTTTTCTTTTCCCTCCGTGATATTGAGACCTCTGAAACTTTGTCATATGAGCAGCGACGATTTTTCTACTCTCGAAGCAAGTCCTACCTTTCGTAAGAATGTTCCCTCTTTTTGTTCTACTTCGGGATCCCGCAGGTCGGATACTATAACTCATGATTTAACACATCCCGAGTCACGAAATGGCGAAGTCGTTTTAATTTTTCACTCAAAGCGGTAACCAGGGTAAAATCTTTCAACTCATGATTAGACGTCGTCGGGGTTTCGTGCCTCGACGTTCGCCAAACCAAAATTTTTATTTTTACAGCCCCGAGAGCCGAGAACACGAGGTCCTTTGGGGATAACCCTGGTCAAGGATTAAAGGCAAAAATCTAACCGTGGTTAAAGTTGTTCTCGGCATTTCGCCACTCGGCACTATCTTTTTCGAAAGTTACGGCGTCTGAACCCCGACTCATGAAGTCACGATGTAATTATAATATGATCAATAAATCACTTAATCCGAGATTACCTTCCCCTTAATTAAGCCTTGTTATCGCAGTCTCGCGGTTTCGCAACTCGGCATATAAATCTCCCAGAAACTTATCTTCGAAGTTTCGAGTTGCGATATGGCGAAAAAAATGATTATAAAATTAATTATACCCCAAATCGCGATTACCTTTAATTAAACCAAATTCGGTCCTCATGGTCTCGGGAGTTGGAGACCCAAAATGTTAAAAGAAAATCCATGATATAACGAATAGCGAGAAATTGATAAACGTTGGCGGGATTGGATTAATTAAGTTGAATCAAGACACATCCCGCGTTTCGAGGTTTGCACGATTCTCGAGGAAGCCTTTTCACTCCATACGCCAACTGACTTTTAAACCGCAAAAATTTATGACATTAATGGGGAAATAGGGTAAATCTATGTGTAAGATCGGATTTTTACAACATAAATTTATTTCTAATTTTGAATTGACAGGTTTGTTTTGAAAGATACCGAGTTTTCAAAAATATGTAAGAGTTTCATTGCATTATAACAAACGTATTTTCATAGCGCACAGAGCTCATCACTTCTGAGTAAACCGACTTCTGTATGTATACGCAGTTCTATCGCAGAAGAGCTAAAACACAAGTTTCAGCCATGGCTCCGCGGAAAGCGACTAAGGCAAATGTCGAGGTTTTGGGACAAGGTTCAGATAATGTCTCCGATACTTCACCCCGAATTATCGACTCAATTCCTAACTGGTCATATGTTTCAAACATGTTGCAATCAGAATTGGTGGACTATTCCGATGACTTCGACGACAACGAAAGGGACGATATGACCACCAAATACAAAATAGTCGTCCAATCCGGAATGCACAGGGTAGCAGCCAGGTCGCGGTTGCTTCCATATTACAACATGATCCGATGGGCATTTGATCACGTCGACATACCGACCAGGACTATCATGGACGAACAGAGAGTCACCGTCGGGACCTTTAGGCCAGAGCATCTACAAACTATGTATAAGCTACCCGCGACATCCGACTACTCATATGGCTCCGAGTTCTTGGAAGAATTCAAGGAGAAGGAATGCGTGCAGTACGATAAGACCATGTCTAGTTTGATAAAGGACTGGGTTTCAAACGCTGCAAAGTTCAGAGCTGACTCCAACGACATTTATTCAATCGCTTCGTTAGAACCACATTATAGATATGTGGCCATGATGACCTACCGGTTATATGGTAGAGAAGACACAACGCATTTTTTCCTTGCGTGGGTGCCTCTTATCTTTCGGGTCGCAGAAGGTTGTTCTTTTAATTGGGCAAAGATGCTTTCGGATAGCTTGGCCAATCAGGTCACAGAGTATCGGGAGCAGAAGGAAGGTGGGAGGTCGTCCTCATTCTTCATGTCCGCATATATTATGGATGAAATTTGTTCCATGACACCTTTCCCATTAATGAGTTGGGGTTGGACTTCAGCCGAGGACAAACCCATACATGTATATCACGAAAAGCTATGGGAAAACAAAGAAGAAAATTTCGCGTATGAAATTTTTAATTGGGTGATGGTTCCCTTGCATGTCGCCATTTTTAGTCGCCCGCCACCCCGCATCTCAGACATCATAGCAACAAACCTGAGAAGCATAGAGGACCGGTACGTGGAGGCATAATTATCATACCTCAGGGTTTTCGGGGCTTCTGTTCCCCCCCATGTGCTACCATTGTTCATCCCTGACAAGATGGCTTGTTGCGAGGTCGCTCGGCAGACGATAATCGGCGGTGTAAGTAAAGAGATAAAAGGGTACTCAAAGAAGGTTTGGTCATCTTTTCCCATTCGTTTGAATTCTTATTCTTTATTGGATTTCGGGCATGCCAAAGTCGAGGCTGCTGCCCTGGAAGACCTAAATTTGGTCTCCATCGAGTACAAGAAGCACAATCCACAGAGGGTCGTGAGCAATCATTTGGCCAATTGCGGGCTCAAAAGATTTGAGCATGAGAATTCACCCTCGGATGACATTTTCCGAGGAGCGAGGTCCTATGAGGAAATTGTAGCCCGAATTCAATCCTTGGCACCCAAGGATAGAACCACGGTATTGAAATTCCAGGAACACCGACGCAGTTGTCTCCCCGTTGTATTGTGAGGCGAAGGTCCAGGTATATCGGAGACGAAACAGAGGAATGTTGAAGGTTCTAAAGATGCAACTCCTGACTCGGGAAAACACCAGGACGAGGAGGAATAAACGAAGAGTCCCAAAGCAGAGGTAAAGACTCCAGACCCACCAAAGAAAAAGAAGCCAGAGACCGAGACAAAGACTCCAGAACCGCCAAAGAAGCAGAACTCGGTCGACACCCCAGGAAAATCGGTGAAACAAATCAGGGAACCCATCACTTCTGTCACCCCCTTGCAGTCGACGCAAGGGAATATCGAAGAAGGATGGATATTCAATGAGGAGCTGAGGCCCATAAGAGCGGAAGAACTCCCTCCAAATGAGTTTTTCTTTGATAAAAAGAGAAAAGCGGTAGTAAAAAGGGAATTCTACCAGGAGGGAGAGTCGACTGCTAAAAAGTACAAAGTTATGACCGATGAAAAAAATAAAAAGAATGAACAATTTGCCACTGAAATCGCAGGAACGCTAGGAGCGTATGCATCGGCGAATCAATTTTCGGTCGGACTTTTAAAGAACCAACTCAAAATAAAAAATCACCTAATCAGGACTCTTGAAGCCAGATTGGCCTCGGCCACAGAAAATGCTAAAGGTCGGTTGAGCGTGGAGATAGAGCAGGCCCGATTGGCTGATAAAAATGAAATAGAGGTGCTCAAAACCAAGCTTAAGCAAGCACAGCTAGTGGTCCGAGACGGTCAGATACAGGCGGGCCAACAGAGGAACTTGATTGAAGATCTGCGGGCTCAGGTAGAGATCGTCGAAAGTAGAATGATCAACATGGAGATGTTCAAATCCCAGGCAATCGAAATTCGGAGCAGAATCTCTTCGGCTCAGCAAAATTTGCTCGCCAAGATGGGAGCGATCCAGGAAAACTGTATGTTGGTAAATCAGGTTTCCGAGAACCTGGCTGCCATAGAAAGGGATGCAGGAGCAACTCGGGTCGCCTTCCAGGAGGCGGTGATAACCACGAATAACAGAGTTTCCGCAGGTGCTCACAGGCTCACCATATCAGAACAAACCAGGGGAAATATTATGTTAAAGGAATGGGAGCATAACATCGTCGAGGGCAAGGAACAAGGCCTGAAGATAACCCATTCCTTGGAGGAGGCTTTAAGTTCTATAGACGGCAAGCTACTGGGCATCGACAATGGAGGTGATGTCGAGACATTGATGCAGATGAATGTGGAACAAATCTCACTTGATCTGAAAGAAAAGGAAGAGAGAGATTCAGCCGATATCTCTCAGATGACCGTGGTGGACATAGTCCAAGTTGATAGGTGCATGATCAAACCCAGCGCGCAACTATGTGCCATCGACATCATCGATGGACAGATGGAGGACTGGTTGCAGCAGTTAGCCGAAAATGTTACTTCTTCGAGGCTAGTTGTCAAGCTGAACCATCGCGGTTAATATCTCAGCTTGTGGACAGATGTATCGCCTGCACCGAGTCCGCGCGACGACAAACACCTGGCACCAAGTGAAGACAAAGTAGGCGAAATGGAGCGATTTCTCTCTTCTCGGTCATAACCAAAATTTTGCAACTATTGAGATTCTACCTTCTTTGCAAAAATTGTATAAATATATCCCAGAAAGAAATAAAGGGGGCTGGACCTTTTTGAGTCATTTGTAATAGATTTTTTACATTGAAAGTTAATACAAGCATATCTGGAGATTCTTGATTCTGTCACTACTGTGTTACAAGTTTGCTTCCTTATATCTCAATTTTCCATTTCATTTCATATTCTTAACTGATGTGCTTCGTTATACTTTAGTACGACCACTACTATAACGAATGAATTTTGGTTTTTTGTAATTGTTTATTGTCTTTCCTCTGCACCAGCTATCAGCGGGTGTAAGACCAACCTGCATTTTCATAATTCTACATATATTCTATGCTACGTCGGTTGTTTCCTTACTATTTTCCTCTTCTGTTTATATGTCTGATTTCCCTTTGACAGGAGTCTTGCATTATATACAGCTGAATGTTTTTCCCCCACTTCACACCTTTTATTAAAATATAATAC
Source organism: Picea engelmannii (assembly GCA_009831015.1). NCBI lineage: Eukaryota > Viridiplantae > Streptophyta > Pinopsida > Pinales > Pinaceae > Picea > Picea engelmannii. The sequence goes on along the minus strand of ML797178.1, from coordinate 462,615 downwards.
AGTTACGGGAAAGAGCCTTAGATTTGCATTCATATTTTATCTCTGCAATCGTAAATTCTTTGTTATGCGACCCAACTGAGACAGCACTTAATCTCTTTTAAAGTCTTTCTTACCTTTACTGTTCCCCCATGACAGTTCATGTACCAACTCAACCTAACGTTGAATCCAGACTATCGAATCAAACGCACATTGCCTTAAATCTCTTCGACATCATTCTCAAAATGGCAACTAACCAGGCCGAACTGGAAAAATCATGGACAGCCATTGAACGAGACATAACTACCCAGGAACAGTTGGAAGCTAGACAGCGCCAACGTAGAAATCTTCCCTAGTTTCCTTCACCGAAGGTTTACGCTTCCGTCTTCTACACCTATCACCCACTTTCGGATGCCTTGACACTGTACGTTTAAGCCTTAAGTACAGACTCAGGAACAACAATGATGATGATGATGATCATGATGATATTGATTATGATGACGATGATGATGATGATGACGACGATGACAATGTTGATTATGGTGATGACAATGACGATGAGGATGATGACAATGACGATGACGATGATGACAACATCACGAATATAATCATGGTAGTGATGATGATGACAATAATGAGGAGGAGGGGGATGAAAATGTTGATTATGATGATGAAAATCATGATGACGACGACGATGATTAACCCATATAAATAAATACTTTAAATAGAATAAAGCATATAAAAATATAATCACATAACTCATACATTTCATCATTTATGCAATAGCATTGATCGTCTTCTTCTTCATCCAAGTCTACATCTGTATCATCTAGTTCAAAATCGATGTTGAAATGATTGGTCATATCAACACCATCATCATCATCATCAAAGTCATTTTCGATAATATTATCGTCAATATGATCGTCAAGAACATTTTCATATACATTTGGCTTGAGTTCTTCAACGTCTTCATCTGATGGTACATCCACCTCATGCTCTTATGCATCTTCTTCTTCTTCAATATCATATTATTCTAGTACATTATACTTTACAGGCCTTCCTCTTGGATCATATCTAAAAATGTACGACCAACCTACTTTACCTAGAACCTCTTAATAAAATATGTGTTCAAATTGGTTTGTAAGAGCATAATTTTATGTACCTAGATCAAACATCCTTCCATTAACCATGGTAAATCCATTGGCATGCTCAATAAAAATTCTATCTAGATCACGTTCATTCATCTATAACCTATATTGTTTGACCTTGAATAGAACTAACTTGAAGTATTTAAAGTCACACTCGATTATATCATCCAAATACCCATAGTATTTATTTTCCGATATTGTTGGATTCCTGTCACTTCTTGAGGAAAAAATAGTGACCTGGAAGACTGTAGTTATCCCACAATCATAGGTTTTCTTCTTTTCATCCAAGTTTTTGATACGAAATTTATGACCATTACACTACATAGTCTTGTGGTGTGTCAACTGCAATATGCCTGACACATAAAAAATGCATTATCAATCAATAAACATATTTAGACTTAGGAAATATTTATAAAAAAACACACCACATATATCAATATATTGGAAAAAAACTAAAATATGATGTGGGTGAATAATATGATTGCTTGTTTATCTTTTAAACCATATGCTAAATCAATTTCCCTCTGAGTAAGATTGGTATCTTGATTACGATGAGCTTATTTAAGCAAAGTAGCAACCCCTTCCCATGATAAGCTACCATTACATTATATACATCAATATATCCATACCTTCATCCAATCAAGATTGTTTGCGATGTATAAATGTAGTGCATCCCACTCTCGACTAACTGTGTGAAAAAAAATAAAAAAAATACTAACTAGAATAAAGATTAATAATTGATCATGGAAGCTAAATAAAACTTAAATATGTAAAATATATAAATAAATCAATAGTAATGAAAAGTATTATATATCTATACAATAAAAATACCTTTCACTTTCCTCATTCTACCTTTCCCGACTAAAAACTCCCCTTCAAATTCGTTAATGGAATTGACATCCCAAATTCGAGGCACCTTCATGATTTTTGTTGCTAATTTAGGAAGATATTGACTAATATACACCAAAGAATATACCATAGATCCCTCCACCATAGATCCCTTAGGACATGCTCTCTGTCTAAAAAATTCCTTCAATGACATCAAGTGCCTCTCCACCATCCACATTGACCTTGTGTGTACAGGTCCACACATTTCAATCTCCTCAACTTGGTGTATGAGGTAGTGTTAGTGTGCATTGAAAAATGTTGGAGGTAGATACTTTTGCATATCACACATTAGCCGAAGAATTTATCTCCTCCAATATTTATATCTTCTTTATGGATTTCTTTAGATGAAAACCACCTACACATGAGATAAAAAAATCAAATCATAGGTTTTTGTTTGACATATTTTCATTGATGTCAACAGTCGATGTAGTTATGATGTGATGATGAGTTGTTATGAACAACATGTAGAGGAATCTACCTAAAGCTCAAGAGAGGTATCATATTAGATTTCACGAGATCAACGCAATGCAGAAACACTATCGAGATCGAACTCCCAACAGATCATTGATCTCGATAAGTTAGAATCCAAGTACAAAACCAAAAAGGTCAGAAGGGAAAGCGCATTGCAGAAACGTGATCGGGATTGAAATCCCCATAGTAAAACTACAAAAGAATCGAGAAAGAATACTATCCACTAATGTAGGTTTCGGGACAAACTAGGACCGTCAGATATGGAAGTTACTTGAGTTTTATTCGGGGAATCTCATTCTGGGAGAATTGAGAAGTGGTAAAAGCGAATAACCGGAAGTCCCAAAGGCCGAAATAAATATGGACCGTTGATCTAAGAGTTGATCACAATTGTTGGATCAAGGATTCGTGAGATCCTAAATAGCTGAAATCCCGAAAACCATTGGATCATGTTAAGATTTTCATGTCAAAGATGGATCATGAGATGAAGTCAAGTTACTCGAGGTTTAATCGGGGAATCTCACTTCGGGAGAATTGGGAAGTGGGAACGAATAACCCAAAGTTCTGAAGGCTGAAATGAATCTAGACAATTGATCTAGAACTGATCACAATCGTTGGATCAAGGATTCACAAGATCCCGAATAACCGAAATCCCAACAACCATTGGATCATGTTAAACTTTTTACGTCAAAGATGGACCGTTAGATGAAGTAAAGTTACTCGAGGTTTAATCGGGGAATCTCACTTTGGGAGAATTGGGAAGTGGGAGCGAATAACCCAAAGTCCCAAAGGCCAAAATGAATCTATACCATTGATCTAGAATTGATCAAAGTCGTTGGATCAAGGATTCATATGAACCTACGATCGTTAGATCCAGGAGGAGGACATGTGACATATCAGTAAATACCACGTCAACAAGGACATGTGGTGCAATCAAATGGTGAAAAGTGTCAAGGTTCAGTTGGAATTTTAGATACATGTAGGTCACAAATATAAGTGACACGTGGCAGCCACTAGTTCAGTGCCAAGTCAGCAGTGACGTCAACAAGTTACGTCACTCTGGGATTTTATCCTTCGGGGGAAACCAACAACTACCCAAAGTGTCGAAGGATGAAGTCAATGATAGCCATTGATATAAGATCCTCTATATTCTTACATGACCGTTAGATCAAAACGTAAGTGGAAATATGACGTAAGAAATCCCATGTTGACCACTTCGGCGTTGACCAACTCCGGTGGAAATTGGAACAACAATTACCCAGACCTCCGAACCCCTGAAGTCCCAAAGTCCCAAAGTAAATAGTGTTCATCCGTCTCAACCTTTGATTAATTCATAGCCATTGGATTAAGCAGTGGAAGGATAGAGTAAGCATAAATCACGAAGTAACGCTAATCATTGATCTAATTCAAGAGAATTCTCGACCATTGATCAAGTACAGTGGAAGGATAGAGTAAATCATAAATCATGAAGTAACACTAACCGTTGATCTAATTTGGGAGCATTCTCAATCGTTGATCAAGCATAGTGGAATGATAGTGTAAGTGGAGGTGTTAACCGACAACAAGCAGTCACCATTGCTTTATGACTTATTCGATAGATTATAATTCCAGAGGAATTGAACTACTCGGAGTTCTAGTAACCCGGAGTACTAAAGCTCTAAAATAACATTTGGACCGTTGAATTTTATGGACACACGTCAACTCAATATTAACACGTCGGTGAAATTTAATCCAGGAGAATTGGAAGTTTATAAAAATAACAAACACCCGAATCTGCGAAGTACCAAAGGAAACGACAACTGTCCATCTCATGATTGAATCCCAGCCATTAGATAAGGATAAGAAAATTGTGAGAAATGAGTCTTTTAAAAGAATGATCAAACCATTGATATGAAATTGTGATCAACGATGAGGATTAAAACCGTGAATTGAAGTTGCTCGAAATATAACACTCTAAAAGATATCACTTCGAAGATAACAAGATTGGGTGAAAGAATAAGCAATGCTTAAATTAATAATCCCATGGTTTTGCACATATGGTCATATGAAAAACATGGTTTGAAGGAAGCGCCTTTGTAGAACTCGATTTTTGCAACATTTACATTGACATTTTTTTAGCCAGAACAGAATAAAATGCAAAACAAGGGATTTGAAGTCTTTAAATCAAACTACTAATAATAATAATAATAGAAATTATTATTATTATTAATTCAAATGAATAGGTGTATGAAGAAGTGTAATGGTTCAAACAAAGGGACATAATGCTTCAAACTCATACGTATTAGGAGACTATATAAACGAAGAAGTAAGGTGAAAAAAATACGTAGTTGAATTTGTTGAAGTATATGTATTTATATATAATGGATTGAATGAAGGTTCATTATATCACATTGGTGTATTTTTACAAGTTGGGTCTTGTATGAGGATTGGATTCCCCACATCTCATTTGGATCTGAGATCAACAAGCTGGGACTTGTTATGAGGGTTGGATTCCTCATTTCTCAATTGGATATGAGAACTACAAGTTGGGTTTTGTAAAAGAGAGTTGGGCCTCTCATATTTGTTTGAATTTGAAGATATTCAAAGGTTGATCTTATGTATTCATTCAAGTTAAATAAATAAATAAAATATTTATTCTTTTATATATTGGTTGAGAAAATGAAATAAATATATGTTGTTCAATTAATTTATGAAAAGTGGAAAGTTGTCCAAAGTTTTGTGACACTGATTCACACCCCCCTCTCAATGTCAAGTGTACATTTCAACAATTGGTATCAGAGCGGGTGCCTTCAACACAATTTAAACACTGGTAGGTGGATTTTGAATAAATGGGTGGACAAATTGCTATCTCCACAAATGAAGCTCCCTTATTTGATGGAACAGATTATTCATCATGGAGGGAAAATATGAAAATATATCTGAAGTCAAGAGGATCTAGAGTTTGGGATTTTGTAGTAAGTAAGCCTTGGAACTTAACTAATTCAAACAGAAAAACCAAAACTGCAAAGGAAGCAAGGATAAATAATTCATTATCCTTAAAAGCAATCCATGATGGATTGTTAGACCAAGTCAAAGAAAAGATGATGCACTACAAATCTGCCAAAGAATTATGCTCCATATAGAAAATTGTTATCAGAATGAAGCACAAGAAGAAGAGAAATTCTATCAAAGTAAGGAACAAGACTCAGATAAAAAGGATTCATGTCAGAATAAAGAACAAAACTCAGAAGAAGAGAATTCTTATCAAGATAAGGAACAAGATAAAGAAAAGAAAAATTCCAATTAGATTGAAGAACATAATATAGAGAAAGAGATTTCTAATCAGAATGAAATGCAGGTTTTTATGCAAGCCTCAGTCAGCAATGAAGAAGACAACCTCATCAAGGAATTGAGGCATACCTCAGTAATCACTAAAGAAAAATTACATAATCTTAATATTGATGTTACAATTGCAATAGAAGAGATTTGTATGGAACCACGAAATGGTATACATATTAAAGTTCATATGGAGGTTATTGACAGTCTTGAGTACGCACCTGTGTGCACTCTAGAAGAATTGGAGAAAATTCAATAGAAATATATTTTTCTACTTCAACAGTTAGATCAATCTAGCCATGAAGAGTTTGAAGAGAGAGTTCAACTAGAAGACAAAGAAAAAGAGATCAAAAGATTGAAGATTGAAGTTGATCATTTGATAAAGGAAATAGAAGAATTAAAAAAACATGATAAAAAAAAGCAAAGAGGTACCAAAATAAACAGAAGAATTAGTTAACAGTCAAAAGACTCAACTTGAGGAAACTAAAGAAAGTGAAGAAGACCTAAAGATCCAGTTAACCAGGAAAGAAAAATCTTACCACATGTTGGAATTGGAAGTCATCAACTTCAAAAAGATAAATGAAAGTACTAATGCAGATCTAATGACTCAAAGTGAAGAGGCTAAGAAAAAGGAAGAAGCCCAGAAGATCCAATTAACTAAAAAGGAAGAATCATGCCAAATGTTGGAATTGGAGGCCATCAACCTCAAAAGTATTCAACTAGAAAACAAGGAATAAATCAAAAGATTGAAAACTAAAAATTTTTATCTAACAAAATATATGGAAGAGTTGAGGACATATAACAAAACTATTAAATGTAAACAAGTCTTGGATGAGACAGAATAAATAGTCATCAATCTAAAGACTCAACTTGAACATGCTAAGGAAGTGGAAGAAGCCATGAATATTCAGTTAACTAAAAAGGAAGAGACATGTCATAGGTTGAAATTGGAAATAGACAATCTCAAAAACATGAATGAAAAGACAAATAAAACTGTCAAATTCCAGAATAGCTCAGCTATTCTAGATAATATTTGGAACAGTCAAAAATCATCGCATGAAAAAACTAGTCTTGGATACAATAATAAAGAAGACAGTTACAAGTGGAGCACCATTTACAAACATGAGAAAGGATCATCCTTCTCAAAAGGAAAAGGTGCAATCACAAACCGATTACAAACCATGAACTTTGTTAAGGAAGGAAGCTATATAAGTAAAAATCAGAAGAAAAATCTCTCAAGACAAAATAAATTCAAGAATGGAAACACATTCAATGGATATTGCTTTTCTTGTCATAACTTTGGCCATAAAGCCATGGACTGCAAGAAACTAGAGAACGGATATATAGGAAAATCCAAAAACTCAATTAGATGTTGGAGATGCAGTTTTGTAGGCCACACAACAAAATTTTGTCATACAATGAGATGTTACAGTTGTGATAGGTTGGGGCACAAATCCCAAAGATGCAGGAGTTCAAAAAGTCAATCCTTAAATAAATCATTCAAGTCAGGTAGAAAACCTAATAAAATTTGGAAGAAGAAAAGAGATGACAAATCTCCAAAAACACAATTAGAAAGAGAAGGTCCAAAAAGCAGAATATCTCATAGAGAGATATGGAGAAGAAAATATGAAGGAGAAAGAAAGAAATATGATATTACACCTCAAAATGAAGAAATTAATAATAAGAAAATGATGGGTGAAGGTCCTAATAAAGAATGTGAAATTCAATATGAAATAGATCAAGCTCAAGAAAGGAAAGTGACTATAGAAAAACATGGGACAATATCAAATTCTGATGATGACATAATTTGTTAGCCAAAGAAAGAAAATGCAAAAATAAGTTTAAATTGGTTTCTACAAAATCTGCCAAGAGTTTTTAAAATAACATATGGAAAATCTTGACTATCTAAATATTAGTGGTCAAAAGAAAAATCGTTGGTAGGGTTAGTTGTAGAATACAAGAAGGAGAAAATGGAAAAATAGGAGCATCACCTTAAGGGGAGTATAACCTCAAAGGGAATATCAATCCTCAATTGATATTCCTGTGAAATATCAAAGAAGAATAAGAAGTAGATCAAAAAGATAAGTAAGATTCATACTCTTGTTCTATTTGACAAAGGAAAGTCAATAAAAACTCAAGGGAGTATTTTGGTTATCAAATAAGAAGGCAATTAGATTAAGGTTTGAAAGACTTGATCACTACAAATGGGTATCACTACAAGTTGGTATCAAGAATACTACTTATTTGAACACAAATATCCCAATGGACTAAGATAAGCAGTTAGTAAATTGATAGGGGGAGATACCTTGTTAGGAAGAGCTACCCTTTTAGAAACAAAAGGGGAGATAAGTCAGAGGAAGAGAGAGCAGATTGACAGAGGGAGTCATTCAGTTATGGCAGGAAAAGCATGATTGCAGGGGAAGTTACCCGAGTTCATATTTTGGTCAGAAGCATATAGACAGACAAAGATTAATCATAGGGGGAGCAACCCGTTTCCATTGATGTTAAAGGGGGAGAGTAAATTAAGAGGAGAGAAGCATCATCACAGAGGGAGTTTGTGTCTGAAGTTGGTGTGTTTCCCTCAATGACAAAGGGGGAGATTGTTAGACATATTTTCATTGATATGTTTTCATTGATGTCAACAAACGATGTAATTATGATGTGATGATGAGTTGTTATGAACATGCAAATAAATCTACCTAAATCTCAGGAGAGGCAGTGTATTAGATTCCACGAGATCAGCGCAATGCAGAAAAACTACCGGGATCGAATTCCCAAGAGATCAATGATCTCAATTAGTTAGAATCCAAGTACAAAACCAAAAATCTCAGAAGCGAAAGTGCATTGCAAAAACGCGATCGAGATTGAAATCCCCACAGTAAAACTACAAAAGAATCGAGGAAAAATATTGTCCATTGATGTAGATTTCGGGACAAACTAGGACCGTCAGATCTAGAAATTACTCGAGGTTTATTTGGGAAATATCACTCTAGAGAATTGGGAAGTGGGAAAAGAGAATAACCGGAAGTCCCGAAGGCCGAAATAAATCTGGACCATTGATCTAAGAGCTGATCACATTCGTTGGAACAAGGATTCACGAGATCCTGAATAGACAAAATCCCAACAATCATTGGATCGTGTTAATATTTTCACGTCAAAGATGGATAGTTAGATGAATTCAAGTTACTCGAGGTTTAATTGGGGAATCTCACTTCAGGAGAATTGGGAAGTGGGAACGAATAACCCAAAGTCTCAAAGGTCGAAATGAATCTAGACCATTGATCTAGAACTGATCACAATCGTTGGATCAAGGATTCACGAGATCCTAAATAGCCTAAATCTTGACAACCATTGGATCGTGTTAAGCTTTTCACATCAAAGATGGATCATTAGATGAAGTCAAGTTACTCAAGGTTTAATCGGGGAATCTCACTTCGGGAGAATTGGGAAGTGGGAGTGAATAACCCAAAGTCTCGAAGGTCGAAATGAATCTAGACCATTGATCTAGAACTGATCACAGTCATTGGATCAAGGATTCAGATGAACCTACAATCATTAGATCCAGGAGGAGAACATGTGGCACATCAGGAAATCCACGTCAGTAAATACCATGTCAACAAGGACACGTGGTGCAATCAAATGGTGACAAGTGTCAAGGTCTAGTTGGAATTTTAGGTACATGTAAGTCACAAATCTAGGTGACACGTGGTAGCCACTCAGCCAGTGCCAAGTCAGTAGTGACGTCAACAAGTTACGTCAATATGGGAGTTTGTCCTTCGAGGGAAACCAACAACTACCCAAAGCGTCGAAGGTTGAAGTCAATGCTAACCATTGATCTAAGATCCTCTAGATTCTTACATGACCATTAGATCAAAATGTAAGTGGAAAGATGATGTAAGCACTCCCATGTTGACCACTTCAGCGCTGACCAACTCCGGTGGAAATTGGAACAACAATTACCCGGACCTCCGAACCCCTGAAGTCCCAAAATAAATAATGGTCGTCCATATCAACCTTCGATTAAGTCATAGTCATTGGATTAAGAAGTGGAAGGATAGAGTAAGTGTAAATCATAAAGTAACGCTAATCGTTGATTTAATTCGGGAGCATTCTCAACCATTGATGAAGTACAGTGGAAGGATATAGCAAATCATAAATCATGAAGTAATGTTAATCGTTGATCTACTTTGAGATTATTCTCAACCGTTGATCAAGCATAGTGGAAGGATAGCGTAAGCAGACGTGTTAACCGACAGCAAGAATTCACCACCGCTTTATGACTTATTCGGTAGGTTATCATTCCGAAGAAATTGAACTACTCAGATTTCTAGTAACCCGGAGTCCTGGAGTACCGAAGCTCTAAAATAACATCTAGAACATTGAAGTTTATGTACACGAGTCAACTAAATATTAACACATCGGTGAAATTTACTACGGGAGAATTGGAAGTTTATAAAAAGAACAAGCCCCCGAAGTCACGAAGTACCGGAGGAAACAACAATCGTCCATCTCACGATTGAATCCCAACCATTATATAAGGATAAGAAAAATGTGAGAAATGAGTCTTTTAAAAGAATGATCAGAACATTGATTTGAAATCGTGATCAATGATGAGGATTAAAACCGTGAATTGAAGTTGCTCGAAATATAACACTCCAGAAGATATCACTTCAAAGATAACAATATTGGGTGAAAGAAGAGGCAACACTTAAATTAATAATCGCTTGGTTCTGTGCATATGGTCATATGAAAAACATGGTTTGAAGTAAGTGCCTTCATAGAATTTGATTTCTGCAACATTTGCAGTGACGGATTTTTAGCYAGAACATAATAAAATGCAAAACAAGGGATTTGAAGTCTTTAAATCAAACTAGTAATAATAATAATAATAGAAATTATTAGTATTAACTCAAATGAAGAGGTGTAATGGTTCAAACAAAGGGACATAATGCTTCAAACTCATACCTATTAGGAGACTATATAAACAAATAAGTAGGGTGAACAAAATACATAGTTGAATTTGTTGAAGTATATATATTTATATATAATGGATTGAATGAAGGTTCATTCTATCAGGTTGGTGCTTGTTTACAAGCTGGGTCTTGTATGAGGATTGGATTCCTCGCATCTCAGTTGGATCTGAGATCAACAAGTCAGGACTTGTTATGAGGTTTGGATTCCTCATTTCTCAGTTGGATCTCTGAACTACAAGCTAGGTCTTGTAACAGAGATTTGGGTCTCTCGTAGTTGTTTGAAGTTGAAGATATTCAAATATTGATCTTCTGTAATCATTCAATTTAAATAAATAAATAAAATATGCATTCTTTTATATATTGGTTGAGAAAA
>ML797178.1:400000-430695 GCA_009831015.1 Picea engelmannii | reverse complement strand
CATAGCTGAAGATAAAAATGTAGCAACACATAAATATATGAGGAGACAAAAGAATAGTTTTATTTCGAATATATGAAAAAAAAAATACTTTGTTACATATTCCTGGAAATTTAAATGTGTTTGTCATATAGACTGGGATTGGGGCTCCCGCAGAGCGTAAGAGAAATATGTACAAGAAATAGGACTGGAAAGAAGAAGTGAGACATGGTAGAGTGTAATACCTAAAAAGTAGAAATGGTAGGATATCAGACATTGGTTATAGATTTATATTCAGAAAAGGTAGAATAACTAGATTGATAAAGAAAGGACTATGACTATACACTTACAAGCATGTTACATATAAGTAATTTTTGTATTTGCTTGTTGATGTGTATTCCTATTGATTTTCGTGGCCGACCCGCTTAAATAACTGGATTGATAAACAAAGGATGTATAGGAATGTTCCAAGAAGGAATTTTTCTATTTGTTGGTTGATGTATTTTCTTGTTGGATTTCCTCGGCGACCCACTTCAAGTTCTCTTCAACATGGCTTCTCAAGGGGGCAACGTTGATGTAATTTCGGATTTTATTGCTGAAAAGTTCATTTTCTAATTCGGTTACATCAATAGAAAAATTACACAGAAACTGATAAATGTCTCCATTCTTCACCGAAAAGCGGACTAGCCAGTTCTCCAGGTCTTCCTCGTGATATTCAAGAATCCTGTAAAAAATTTCTAGAGACAAGGCCTTAAAATTATCAAGTTGTTTATCGAAAACTTGCTTGGTCAACGCCAATGTGGTGACGATTAAGTTGGGGTCCTGGAATTTGTTTTTAATTCCTACTAAGTCTATTTTGGCCAGTTTTGTGACTAATGTTTCTTTCTTTCATATTGTTTGCTCACATGACTGGACAATGAGATACAAGTTGTTCACCTTTTCTTTCCAACATGCTTCTAATTGAATGAGTCGTTTTGTGGACGAGAGACCATGATGTCTTCTTGTCATTTATGGCATGTTGTTGACATGAAAGGCAAAACAGATGATCATGTGCAAATAGAAAGTTTCTTCATTTTTTAAATCCATCTGCAGAAGTTGGAGCAAGTTATGTGCTTTTCTTCCCATCGAATCCATATTTTGTGATGTTTCCCAGGCCTTAGTAATCAATTCCATTCTTTTGTTGATATTTTTCTCCACATATCCTCTACAGGATGCCAGGAAGATGGAGGATCCTTTTAGATTTGTTGCAGGGGTGCAAGGAGTCGAAGGTATGGCTATTGCCAAAGGACTGCCAAACAATGGCATAGTAAACAAAGCTTCCTCTAATTCCTTAATCCGATCCTTTACTTTGGCATTCTCGGCCTTAATGACTCCAACGGGGACATGAAGAGCATATCTGGTTGGCATGTGAAGTTGAGAGACTTTCAAAGCCTACATATTGGCAAGGTCAAGTTCCAAACGTTGTTTTCTTTTCTTATTTTTGACATCCTTTTTTTCAATAATTAATTTTTTTGATTCGCTTTCAAAAACAGCACTCTGGAATATGAAGGATTCATCTTCGTCAAAAATTTCGGTATCAACTATGTCCATTGGGTAGCCATGTTGAATTGGGTCTCTGGGCTTATCAAGGTTGTAGAATATGCTATCCAGATCAGCGTCAAGATCCATGTTTTCACCCTAAATTTTGAGCTAGTTTGCCTCCCCTGTAATTGTTTTTCCCTTTTTCTGCACTAGAAGCTTGTCAGAACTATCAAATTTATGATGGACTATTAATTTATGGACCTCAAGCACAAAGATGTTCAGTGCATCTGCACAGAACTGTTGTGGAACTGTCGCTAGTAGTTTACTTTGTACTTCACGTCCTTGGCCCACAACTTTCTTTCTTGTAACTAGCATTTTCTAATTCGCACCCACATGCAATAGAGAACTTTCTCTATTACTATGCGCATTATTTTCAAAAACAAATTTGTTATGCGACAGGAGAAGCAATCGCTTGAATGTAGCAACTCCCATCGGACTAATTTATGATAACTGAATCGTTCTGTGATATCAGTTCCACATGCATCTCCATAGAAGAGTGTTGGAAAGTTCATTTCCTTAGTGAATTTGTCCTTGAATATTCCAAGTGGACATTGCCCCTCAGCAGGTGCAATTTCAACAATCTTGTCTTGCAAATCACGATTACACTGTGAATCAGTGAATCCATGAAGCAATGTCTCAACAGGCATTTCATTCTCTGATTCATCACTTGTATCAAATTCACTAGGATCTTTGAAACTATCTACAGAGTTGCCATCCTCTTCTGCAAGAACATTGTTCCAGTTGTCATTTATACAAATGTTTTGTGCTTTGTACAGGGCCCTTGAACATAATTCCTTTAATGCTTTCATAATAGCATGCACACGCACTTTGCCTGTCTGATAGGTATTTTTGCATCGCAAACGTCTTTTTAGAGCCACGGTAATTGTCACTATATTGTTAATGAATTATGGCAAGGCTCTTTGCACAACATCTACTTGAACAGGGACATTAATAATTGATCATGTTAAGCCCATCTGGGGTCATTTATAGCCCCAAGACCTGATTTAAGAAAATGCAATTCGAAGAGAGACAAGTCTCTCCTCAAGTTTTGTAAGTGCAGTTACATCTGGTAGTGGTGCATTACATCTTATTTGGTCAGGGGTTGCAAATTGTGGTAGTTTTCCACTTTCAAGCAACCATTTGCATGGAAGACAAATTTTGCCACTGGAAAATGCTTTATTGTGCGCTATCAATTGAAGGTATTATGCCTGCAAAGCAGCCATGAAAGACTTGTTGTTTTTTGAGAAATTCGATTGCTCACAAATTGCACATGCAATGGAAGGAGTATCTTTAATTTGTTTCATGTACGTCTATCTTGCATTTTTCTTTCGCAAGGAAGTATGGGTAGAAATTGTTTCCTGGTTTTCATTGCGAGTAGTCCATGGTGTTTCTGCTAGCGCACGAAATGTGACGGTTGCATGACCATTCTGGGATATGTGACCGCACATGTTTATGTTGTTTTGTGCACATACAAGTTTCTTTAGATTGTGATATGTGGCTTTATCTTTAATAGGAAGCGTGGAAATGTATTTCTTTCTCTTGCGCATGACCTTTTTCAAGTTGTGGTAACTTACTCTACGTTTCTTTCCCAAGGGCACAGTGAGTTGATGGCAATTGGGATGAATTTCACTCTGACCCAGGTGTTGATAACCTAGTCTACGTTTTTTGTTCAAGGCCTGTGTGGCCTCATCACAACTAGGACGAATTTGACGCATAGTTTTCTTCAAGTTGTGATAACTTACTCTAGGTTTTTTGTTTAATCCCTGTATGTGCTCATCACAACTGTGATGAATTTCATGCATCGTTTTTTTGTTCAATCCCTCTATGGTCATATCGCACTCGGAAAGAGTTCCATTCTCACTAAAAAGCATGCCGCATGTATGCAGATTCGATGCAGTTTGGGTGGCATGTACATCCAACCCTGAACCACCGATATGTCGAAGCAAAGGTTCATAATGGATATGTGTTGTATCTATTTTCAACGAGAGGATGTCAAATGTTCGATCATAATTTGAATCAATAAAGCAGGAATCGGCAGTGCCATCTAGCAACGCCAACCAAACCTAGATATTTACTCTGAATATCATAGACGGCCATTGTAAATAGAATCTGCAACCCTCCACATTCCCTTTTTCATATGGAAGCGCCATGTTTACAAGGTATTCCTGCTAAGTTCAAACTGCGGGCATATTTTCTAGGAGATATGGCAAAAGGTGTTGATGCAAGCACCTAAAAGCCTGTTGGTTGTCGCCTACAATTGCATTGCAAAAGGACTGGACGGTGTAAAGCTGCAGCGACTGCACATCAAACTCCGCTGCTACCAAACAGAAAATTGCATTAAACAGACTATCTCCACAATTAGACACAACATTTGTTGCCAACTGTAAACCATGGCAATCTATGTGATGCATAATCCGTTCCCACTGCGATTCAAGGTCTTTGCAAAAGAGGGACAAGTAAATATGAGGTACTTCAACATTGCATATGGACATTATTTTGTACAGGAGCGGTTCATAATGACCACCAAGAGCATTGGCATCATGGAACAAGATGCAATATGGATTGTCAGAGGCAACTTTGTTGAATAGTAGATATCTTCTTTTTCTTGTCGATGACCATATTCCAACCGATATATTGAGCCAGTTAGATAGCCATCGTATACAAAATGTGTCTCCCCAAATTTCCCTCTCATGTGCAGGCAGAGTTGGATATGCAGACAACCACATCTTTGAAAAATACGTAGCGACTTCATGTATTTCGTGCAACTGTCGAAGAAAATCAGATTCCAGTTCGTATTCATAGGAGTTCAATGCCTCTGCGTCGCCATTTTTTAAACAGACCAAGAAATAATCTATCAATCCATTGCACAACTCGGTCGATGAATACCAGGAATGCAGCAGAACTTGGAATGTATCGAAAAGGCAATCCCCTGCAGTATACGAGAATGCATCCAATCTAAAATGGCCATTTCTATGCAAAGCCACGTCAATGTTGCCATGTATAATGGAGTGTGTATCTATTGCATATGACTCAACATCTATTACTTCTTCCATCTTCTCAACTTTGATTTTGAAGTTGTTTGTTAGATATTTTCACTTTCTCTGAAAACAGAGAAAAGGGGGAAAAATAAATAATAGCACCCCCCCAAAAAAAGGAAAGCAAAATAGGAAAACTACAAGCACGAAAAATGGGTACCAAACAGAAGAAACAACGCAAACAAATAACACCATAAATTTACTGGGCAGAAAGACAACAGGTGGGCGTAGTTTTCCGACCCACAGAATAAAAGCATTCCCTGTGTCTACACTTCGGCTGATGGTTCCCTCTTCTAACAGCTTCGAACTACTTTTCGAGAACCCCTTCGCATTGCAATTTTCCAAACAGCTATGAATGTCACAGCCGGCATATGAAGACGCATGGTTTCTAGGAACAGAAATGAAAAGCACAGACAAAGATGGTCTGCAAAAGAATTTGGAGGCAGGGACCCCTACCATTGAAAAACAGCAACAGGGAAACTTATCTGTCAACGAGAGACGACAAGAAGTCAGTCCCGAAAACTGGAAACCGCAATAACAGGTCCAACAGCTTGCAAAGTTGAAGAACAACAAACCAGTGAACAACCGCAAAGATGTCAAACTGCAGCTGTAGGACCTCAACATTGCAAAGTTGAATCAAACAAGAATGACAATCATGGAACCAAGCAGCGAAAAAGCATCAACCATTGGAGTAGTGATGTCGAGCATAACAAAAATGGAACGAAACTGTATCCCAACGCATTTGCACAATAAACATTTAACCTGTCAGGTAAACACTTAATACTGTCAGGACCACCTAAGGGCCTATACCTGTACAAACATTTAAGAAAAAAAGCAGTGTGGCAGATCTGTTCTCTCGAAGCCCGCAACAATAAAACAAAAATCACACATACTAATATGGTAGACAATATATTTTAGCTAGCAGGAATTGCTAAAGGAAACATTCGAACTAATGCTAGCATTAATGCACCTTCGACCATTGCATAAGAAAATATATGATTCTAAAAGACCATATACGATTAAATACATTGGATATGCCAACATATATAACATAGGGAATAGGGAAGACGAAAAAAAGACCTCCAATCCGTTGTCCAATCACATCTTCACAAACATGGTACTTTTTATTATATAAAAATCGAAAGAAGATATTCGACTACCATCAAAAATATGGAACGAAACTGTATTCCAACACACTTGTACAATAAACATTTAAGACTGCCAGACTTGTTAGGTAAACACTTAAGACTGTCAGGACCGTCTAAGGGCCTAGCCATGTACAAACATTTAAGAAAAAAATGCAACGTGGCAAGCCTCTTCTCTCGAAGCACGCAACAATAAAGAAAAAACCAGGCATACTAATATGGTAGACAATGTATTCAAGATAACAAAAAATGCTTAAGGAAACATTCGAGCTAATGCTAGCATTAATCCACCTTCGACCAATGCATAAGAAAATGTACGATTCGAAAATACCATATAAGATTCAAATACTTTGGATATGCCAACAAATATAACATTGGGAATAGCGAAGCTGGCAATAAGACCTCCAATCTGTTGACCAATCAAATCTTGACAAACATGGTACTTTCTATTATATAAAAATCGATGTTTTCACTTCCCTTGTTCCAACAATAGATAATATGAAAATATTTGTGGTCAATGCATAATTTAATACCAAGTCAACGATTTATCGATCGCTATAGTCCTTCTTTGCCTACAGCGGGGACCAATAATAACATGCAGATGTTGTTGCAATTAAGGAATATTAAAATAAAGTTTAAAAAGTTATAAAAATAAATAAATAAAAAGTAAGTGTATTGCATTGCATGCATGCCCTCCACTTGGTTTGCATGTATCCTCCCCATGCATTGGCTTACACTTGGTTTTCACGCAACACACCTATGACCTAGATTCGATCTATGTTTTCTCTTAGCCAGTGTTGCTTGTCTTGTGGTTGGATCAAGTCTCAGGAGCACAGTTTCAAGGAGTGTTTCTTGTGTTATCGTTATTATGAAATTCTTGATGAAGTTCCTAATGATCCAGATGAAGCACCACAGATATAAGAAAAGGTAGCATAAGTGAATCCCAGAGGCATTAGAGGTAAAGTGTAATTTTATCCAGGTTCTACGGCCAACTTAAGTAAGCAGAAATTGTTTTTCTGCATAGAGAATGTTTTGAGATGTCCATGGAAACAACATTTAGAGTCTGTTGGGAACGAAACGTTCTCTGAACCCGATGGTTTTACACATAATATGTGGAACAAAGCAGCATGTAGTAATAATGGATGGGTACATCATTTTACAAATCCTCATAGAAGTAATGATATGACAAATTGTTTGGATGCCTAGGAACATGAAAAACAAGAAGAATTGTTGGAATTGTCTCCTTTGCATCGCGTAATGCTTCTTGTACTTGTTCTGAAATTTCTCTTGTGTCCATGGATGTAAGGGTTAAACAAGGTCGAAACTTATTAGCTTGTTGAAATTTGATTTCCTCCTATTTGGCCATTGAAAACTTGCCATCACTACAAGATCTAGTGATGGTTGTGGTCACAATCACAAAATTGTTTTGCATCAGTGAAATTGTGAACATGACTGGTATGTTTGAAGTGCCTTAAAACAAGTGATGTGTGCTTTAACATCAATCTCCCCTTCAAACATAAGATTGTTTTCTTGATATTTCACGTTACAATCTTTTATAACACCAGTTGGACTCAAGCCAGGTTGATAAAATCTTTCAAACACAATTTGGTGCATGTTTATGTGAACAGGTTCCAAATGGATTGTGTTGTTTTTTGTGGTCATCAGCCATTGTTTTCACATTGTTTTCATAACTTACAGAGTTGGTGTTACCCATCACGTTTAGTGAGTCAAAAAAATCGCAAAGACTTTGGAACTCCTTTACACCAAATGTGTGTGTTCTACTTGCTTAAATAAATGTAAATTCATGGACATTGTAATTATAAATATTCATATTTGTATTGTACATTTTTTAATATGTAAACGGACCTAGAATTTCCTGGAAAGATGAGTTATTTATTGACATGGTGGACTTTTTTGTTTGTATTTCTGGAGATGGTAGCCAATATTTTATTTTCTATTATATTAGTTTTCCAACCAATCATGTGCAAATCTCTCCTTTCATTTGAAATTGAGAACAACAACATTTTACTCATATGAGTGCTTTTCTTCTCTTCGGTTAAGGGTTTAAATTAGGGGAAAACTTCAATAAATAACTCTTAGTCAAACTTCAAAAAGGAAATCTATTTTATTTTTCCAAGTTATTTGAATAAATTTTGAGTACGATTCTGAAAATATTGGTTGAAATCAATTGTTAAAAAGGTCATGGTTGGCGTCTAATTAAAAATAGAGGATTTGTTTTTAAAATGAGAGAATGGAAAGAAGATTTATCTCGGGCTCTTATGCAGAGAAGATATCCATGAGGGTCTTTCGTTGTTATCAAGTTAATACAGAGTTGAATTGGAGAATGTGGATAGCTTTTCACCGAATTGGAGTATTGGGATATTTTAATAGAAAATCTCAACTTGAAATGAAATGAAATGAAATATAGTAAGAAACGACCCCTAGAAAATACCAATGCTGGAAATTTTAAAAGAAAATAAAACCCACTGACGGAACTGACGTTCTGCCATGACGTCCAGATTATATGATGAGACCACCATTACTTACCCCGATTTAGTTCTTCTAAAACATTGCTTTCAATCCAAGAATAATGATATATTAAGGAAGATAAACATTGTATCAACATATTCAAGATTATTGAATTTTTTTTAAGACTGAAATATTTTTTGTATATTTTATTTTTGACAGTTCTCTTGTTGAGTCTTTTGAAATCGTGTCTATTATTAGTATTACATTAATAGAATATTATGTGAACAAAACAAAGATCAAGAGGCACACGCAAGAGCTAGTAGAGTGATACAATGATTGTTTGTTGAGAAAAAAAATTCATATTTTCTTACCTATAATTGTAAGGATCGTCATTTTATTATTGAAAGACAACAACAATTCTGAGGGCGAAAGGGGATTTCATCATCATTGAACAAAAACATCAATTGTGAGGACTTCGTCGTGACCAGGCTAACCATTATCAGGCCTCGTTAGGCAGATTCATCTATCAAGCAGCAGATAGGAGGGGAAGATATCAAGCAGCAGGGAGGAGGGGCACATAGTAGTGGTACTTCAGAAGTAATTCCATTAAGGAATAGATATGGTGGTGGTGTGACGGTGAGTAGTGAAAGGCAGTGAAGAACCAAGAAGTGAAAGGCACTAACTTGTATACCTAGCTCATGGTTGTACGTCCTCCATCGTGCATGCATGTACACTGTAAGGATCAAAGGAAATGGATAGTCTAGAGAGGAGAGGCCAGTGTGAAGAAATAAAAGAGAGGAGGATGATGTGTGTCCAGGTGTTTTTCTATGGGAGAAAGAACCAACACGTGTTTTCATGGTGGTGTAGGTGGTAGTTGGATATCATCTCAATAGAAAAAGGGATATGGACTATGCATGGGAGCTCACATTTAATGTTAAGAAGTAATGCTAGATTCATCTCTAGCATTACTTGATTTGGAAAAAAACAAGTACACAAATTTGTGCTTTAAAGCAAACATAACATAAGATCTTGTCCAAATAAGAGATCAAATTGGAAAAGTTAGGTTAAAATTGTATGAACTTCCAACTGAAATTGCATTAACCTCATAAACTTTGGATTAAAACAATATAAAGTTATTGATATTCCTTCCAAGTAATTGGAAAAGTGAAAATCGATTACTAATAGTCCCTCGACCAGAAGGGCAGGGACTAATAAAGAATCATATACGCATAAATAGAAAAACTAGAAATGAGATAATCATAACTTGAATGATTTAGAGATACAAGGCTTAGATCCTTTTGGTGCGGGTTCTAAAATGCCATTTTAGATGTCTATCTACCTTCACCATGAATATGTTTGGTTGTTCCTTGTTAATATGTTGAGGTTGTTAAATAGGGGTGTTGATTTAGGACCTTTGATGCATTGGAGGTTTAATGATCATTTTTTTTTCGAATTTTTTTAAAAAGGGTTGCAGAATGGAGAACAAGTGGCACAAAGGTACAAGATACTTCTCTCCTATAGTGGGGACTTGGTACCAGATTTATCATGCACCTCCTGAGAAAGGACTAACCCCACAACAATATATATATATATATATATATATATATATATATATATATATATATCAACGAATGAGTGGCACTCCTATGTAGCGCACTAATTTCTCGTAGCAAAAACACATAAATTGCCCAATAAAACCTACCCACCCAATCGCATAAAAATAAGTTGAACAACTACACATCCGGACTTTACCACCTAACGATCGTTTTGTTTGCAATTCAATTTTCCTCCTAACATGAATGAAAATTAGATTTATATCTCGAGTTGCTTGATTGGCCCATTTGACTTTATTCTTTAGAAACCAATGTTTTCTTAATACCTTCTCATTCATAATGTTCATGGTGACTTTGGAATCACCTTCAACTCTTATGCTTGTGAATCTCTCATTATTTTTTATTCATGATCTTTCTTTTTTTTTTCTCTCTTATCAAACTATCACTTATAATTTCACTTCAATTACCTTTAGATGCATCATTAAAATTCACCTTATATTCTTTTTAAATGCATGGAGACCACAAAAATCGGAAAGCCTACATAGTCTTTTAAAACTTTGAACTTTAAATTATAATGTGAAAAAAAAATGTTGTATCATTTCTTTTTATATTAAAGTTTAATAGTCACATTTAAAAGATTAAATATACAAAGATTTTTTTTCCTCGAAAAAAAATGTAGCTTCCATTAATGAAAAAACAATTTACATTCTAAAGGTGCAACATCATTGAGATCATAGCAACTAGACTAGGGGACAACATGTCCCAACAAAGATTGTTTCCAAAACTTTGATCAGCAAAGGTTCATGACATAGACTCCCAAATACTAGACAAAGCATCATCATAAATAAATAAATAACCTAAATTGCATCTATAGATCAAAAAAAGATGCATTGCTTCTGAAGATTAGTTCTCCAAACCAATACTCCTCAAGTATAATCTGATTTGTAGGAAGCTCCAAAGCTGATTTAGATAAGGAATCTACCTCTGAATTTAATTCTCTAAAAATATACTTAAACGTGATTTTATGGAATGTAACAAAGATGTGTTTCAACTGACGTCCTACATATAGCAATGTATTTCTGGAAATACTTGCTACATCCAACATCTAGTCAATTACCAATTTAGAATCCCCTAGAACCCGAAACCTTTCCACTCCATGACATTTGACACATTTCAACAAGCCAAACAAGGTGTTTAATTCACTATAATTGTTCGAACCCGAGCCTAAATAGGCTCTTCCATAAATGTAATGAGAGATAGAAAAATAAAGCAAAAACACAACACCACTTTGTCGATTCAAACCTTGGGAGTTTCAAAGAACCCCCATGGAAATTAACTATCGATGTCCAAAGGATAGATAAATCGAGAATGAGGAACACTGACAAGAAGCGAGAAATGACTTACCAAACCTAGAGCTTGTTGCGCAACCTGAAAATATGGTTAGTCATTTCCTTCAAATAGGCTACAACTACGAGCAATCCAAACCCCCCATACTACAATTGGAGGAAGAGATTGAAACTGCTTCAACTAAGAATTTTGAAAGAATTCCAGTAGGCATTCATTTACATTCCCTTTTAGCCATAAGTTCAACATGCTTAACCTGTTACTAATGTCCACCTAGACTTGGTGAATAAAAGAGCACTCCAGGAATAAATGGTGGTTTGATTCTCTAATGTTTTTTCACAAATAATAGATTTCAGGGCCATGATTGCCACACCTTTGTAACATGTCCCACGTTAAAACTCGATATTTGAGTACTGGCCAGAGTAATAGCATGCACTTGGCAGGGCAACAGATCTTCCGCAACTTCTTGAACCACTAGACCTAATTGTTATTATCCTCTATCATTGATGCAAGATAACCCATCTATGTAGAATAGTCTCCTCTTGATTCATTGAAAACTCACACTAGTTCATTTTCATATGAAGTTGTATGAATATGCACCCTCTTTAACTCAGAAGTGAAACCATCCCATGTTGGACTCCAAATGTTAGGAATGCCTAATTGTTTTGACAAGTGCTATCCTTGACTCCAAATGGTCGATGAGCTAGGATAACATACCCTGTGAAGCATACACATACCCAAATTCCTTAAGTAATTCATCAAGCCCTTGGGCAAGAAAATGGCATTATTACAGCCGAAAATATCGTCTGATCCAACCTATATTAACTTCCTTGGCCCAACCTTCCATGCCAAATACTTGGCAATGATTAGAAAAGGTTGCATCATTGTTTTCCATTGGACAGAGGACGTAGGAATTACTTTTGAAGGCTGACATGTCCACTCGATGACATTTCCGAGAGAAATATATTTATCCATTAAAATTATTCACCATAGATTATCCCTTGTTAAAAAATTCCAAAGAGATTTAGCTGCCAAGGCTTGCCCAAAAGTAGAGATATCCTTAAGCCCCCAACCTCCAAGAAATTTGGGATTAGATAGGATCTTCCAACAGGCCAAATGGGACCCCAAGAACTCAGGCATCCCCTTCCACGGGGAATTAAAACACAATTTACAAATCCTTGACACAATAATTTTTGGGATCCTGACCATCAAATGTCTATAGATTGGCATCGCCTCAATGACTAACTTGATGATAACTAATCGTCCCTCCCTCGAAATCCATTCATTGCACCAAAAGTTTACATGATTTTCAATTTTACTTGACAACCAACGCCAATCCACAAGCCATAATTGTTGGGCTTGATGAAAAACCCAATATACTTGAGTCCATCCTCCAAATTCTTTGAGGGAAAGGGAAACAAGTTTTCTAAAGATTCCTTATGTTCCCCATTGACCCCAAGAAAATAAATGGACAATCATTCTTAGGCATAACAACAAGAAAAGTGGAGTTGATGCTAAGAATACATTTACCAAAACGTTGGATTTCCTCCAAAACCTTAAGGAGATCCTCCCTTATAATATCAAAAACATCCTTATAAAAATCCACATTCCACCCATCAGGTCCCAGAGTCTTGTCCCTATTGAAAGAAGCTATTACTGCCTCCAACTCATTCATGGAAATTTCACGAAATAAGTCCATGTTGTCTTCTTCATCTATCAAACAAGGGAAATATCAAATTAACTTTAGCATATCAACCACACTGGAGTTCTTGGGTTCCTTGAACAATTGTGAGAAGTGATCAACACCTAGTGATGCTAGTTGAGGAAAACCCCGCACCTTATTACCATTAGAATCTTGTAGATCCCAAATAAAATTGAAATTTCTCCTATGATTTGCATAGTTTTGGAAACATTAGAATTTTGATCCCCTGCTAATAGCCATAGAGCTCAACTTTTATGCTAGCATACATTTTCTTGTTCCAAAAGAAGTGCATGCCTTTGGGCTTTCATTGAACGACATGCTTCCAACTCCTTCTAATTTCCTTTCCCAAGATGCAACTTATCATAAAAAAGTGTTGGGTCATATTCAATCTGAAAAAGACTAAGGTCATTCGACTTCCTTCAGCACCTTGGCCCATTCATTCACAGACGATTTAAGAATTTGAAGGGCTACTACAAATTGTGCACTAGCCAGCTCATTAGAATTAATCTGAAAATGCACCCAACAATCCTTGTCCAACTTAATTTGAACTCCTCTATTTCAGCCCATGCATAGTTATATTTGAAAGGAGAACCTGGATTATCAAGTGACCTAGCCAATTCGAGATATATGGGGAAATGTGTTAGATTTGGTAGCTCTGAGGCACTTCTGCATTGGCGATGTCCATCATGCGGAAGTGACCGAGCACATTTCTCCCTAGTGACTTTATAAAGTGATTTTATAAATTCAAGTTGAGCCTTTTAATTTTTTTAAGTGTAAAGTGACTTTATGAGGGTGTGGGTCACTTAAGTGACTTAAGTGATCTCAATGGACGACTAAGTCACGACCATTGATCTCATGAGGGAAATATTAGATCTTGACTGTCAATCTCATTGGAAGACCAAGGGTTAGGGCAGTTACACATTAAACATGCATAAAAGGCACACTAGAGGAGCAGAGGGAACATTTTTTTAGGAGAGGAGAGCGGGAAGGTGAAGAGTCACATATCCCAAGACATATTTTTAGCCTAGAGAAAGAGACCAAAAATAAGATTGGGTTGGTACGCATTCCAAGGTAGGGATAGGCAAGCATCCAAGAGAAGTTTCAGCGTTCAATAGCTCAGTCCATACAACAACTGAAGGAGGAGTCCATAGAACATTTATGGTTGTCCGTATAGCTGAGAAAGGGCATGAAATTTGAGGTAGCAAGTTCAGTTAGAGTTTGGTGCGAATTTCAAGAAGTTTTGTTGTGGGAAAACGTACAACTGAGTATTGTACTTCTTAGTCAAATCTGGGCACATTTATTGAGGGTCATACAATTTCATTTCTATTGTACATGACCGTATAGTGCACAAAAATCAAGGCATTTGAATTTGGCACAATTCTCAAGGAGTTCATGTGTTGATCTTAGAGATAAGTTATTGTGAATTAAATGTTGATATTGTTGTTGTTATTGTAACTCAAAAATATTTTCTCTAGCTCGATAATAAAATCTCCTTGAATTGGTTTTCCCCTTGTGGGTTTTTCTAGGGGCATTGCCCAAAATTTATAGTGTTCTATGGTGTGATTTGTTTGTTGTTCATTGATATTTCGTTGTTGTTTTTTTATATCATATTGCTTAGTTAATGTATATCTGCTCATAAATTGTTGTAGAATGTTGTCTTCTTGTTGCATTATAGTCTTATATTTATACGAGGTTGAAACCAGATTTAACTAAGTGTTTGAGCTCAAGTTTTTACATGGTATCAAAGCTAGGGATCTGAAGTTCAGTGGACATCCTTGACACTAGGACAACAATGTCTTGCTAGGGAATTTGTTTAGAAGAAGGAGGGGAAAGAAAAGTTCTTTGTCAATTGGACAAAGATGACTTCCATTACCAGTTTTGAATATAGGTTGGAGGGGATCTCCAACTACCTACAGTGGAAAGTGAAAATTACAAGTGTTCTCAAGGAGAACAAGTTGTGGTCATTTGAAAACACCATTGTGTCAGTACATGCGTCAGATCCCATTGCTCTGGATGTTCATGAAGTGAAGGAAGCAAAGGCTCAAATAATCATTTTGGACAGAGTCAGAGACCACCATATTCCATATTTGGCTGAGAAACAGATAACCAATGACATGTGGGGTGCACTGAAGAATTTGTATGAGGCAAAGAATGAGAACCGAAAAATGGCTCTTTGGGACAAGCTCCATAGTACTAGGATGGCCAAGGGAGAGAGTGTGGCCTCCTACATCACCAGAGTTGTACAGGTGAAGGATGAGTTGGAAACTATCAGAGAAGTTATTCCAGACTCAGAGTTGGTGCATATAGCCCTCAAGGGCTTCACCAAGGAGTGGTAGGTTTTTGTGAAGTGTGTGGTGGGGAGAGAGAAAATTCTAGACTGGAGCAGATTGTGGGATGACTTTACATAGAAGGATATTTAGGAGGGGTCTCAGGAGAAGGTAGTATATGGTTCAGATGAGAAAAATGTTGCTTGTGTGGGAAAGAGCAAGGACAAGAAGAAATACATGAGTAAAGTGAAATGTTTTTCATGTCACAAGATTGGCCACTATGCTAGTCAATGTCTGAACAAGAAAAAGAAGAATTAGGAACCATAGGTGTCAGCATCAGCTGATATTGTTGAGTTTGTAAAGAAATTCGAGAAGGAATTTTCTCTGATGACTAGTCCCTTAGGCAGTGGTTGTCTAGCATTCGAGGACATTGAAGTGTGGTTCGTGAGCAGTGAAGATGGGTCGTCATATAATGGGAATGAGGTCAATGCTCCTTAGTCTTTCAAAAATGGACTCAGATTGATTTGTGGGTATCGGTATTGGCCCACAGCTTGCAACGAAGGGGGTTGGAAGTGTTAGATTCCAACTAGGTTCACGAGGTTTTTTGGAGGTAGTCGGGGTATTGTATATTCCAGAGATGACAGTTAACTTGCTCTCAATGTCATCTTTGGAGATTGATGGATTTGGAGTTGCATTCTACTATTGTCGGGTATTTTTATTTCCATAGGGAGATACTCCAGACATAACAATGTTGCTTAGTGTCGGGTATGAGAGGTTGTACAGGTTTTTGGGATGACCTGTGGTTGGGTCCAGTGGATTTTTGGATTTAGAGTCTGCGTTGGAGAGTGAGCAGGTTGCACTTGAGAGAGAGTTTATATCTAGGACTCAATCCTCTTACATAAATCTTAGAGAACTCAACAGGCATGATTTGACACAGATGGATGCTCAAGAGAGTGTGAAGTCTCCTAGGATCATGTATTCAGTTCATAGATCAATGGAGGTAGCATCAGATGCTTTAAGTGCAGTGGGAGCAGAGGTATCTAGTTTAGAGGGAGAAGCTACAACAGTGGATGGGATGATGGATTTGGAGACGGATTTTGGTGGAGTTACCAAAAGTACCTCCCTCGCTAAGAGGGAGTGTTAGATTAGGTATCTCGCAAGTACTTCTGCATTGGCAATGCCCAACCTGCGGAAGTGACTAAGCACAATTCTCCCTAGTGACTTTATTTTTATAGAGTGACTTTATAAAGTGATTTTATAAAGTCAAGTTGAGCCTTTTAATTTTATAATGTGTAAAGTGACTTTATGAGGGTGTGGTTCACTTAAGAGACTTAAGTGATCTCAATGGATGATTAAGTCATGATCGTTGATCTCATGAGGGAAATATTAGATCTTGACAGTCAATCTCATTGGAAGACCAAGGGTTAGGGTACTTACACATTGAACATGCATAAAGGGTGCACTAGAAGAGAAGAGAGTGTACTTTTTTAGGAGAGGAGAGTGGGAAGGTCAAGAGTCACATTTCCCAAGAGAGATTTTGAGCCTAGAGAAAGAGAGCAGCAACAAGATTGGGTTGGCATGCATTCCAAGGCAGGGATAGGTAAGCATCCCGGAGAAGTTTCATCATTTAGTAACTCAGTTTGTATAGCAGCTGAATGAGGATTCTATACAACATTTATGGTTGTCTGTATAGTTGAGAAAGGGCATGAAATTCGAGGCAACAAGATCAGTTAGAGTTTGGCACAAATTTCGAGAAGTTATTTTGTGGGAATCCATGCAATGGAGTATTGTACTTCTCAATCAAATATGGGCACATATATTGAGGGTCGTACAACTACATTTCCTATGTGCATGACCGTATAGTGCACATAAATCGAGGCAGTTGAGTTTGGCACAATTCTCAAGGAGTTCATGTGTTGATTTTGGAGATAAGATATTATGAATTAAATGTTGATATTGTTGTTTGTAACTCAAAAAATAGTTTCTCTAGCTCGGTAATAAAATCTCCTTGAACTAGTTTTCCCATTGTAGGTTTTTCCAAGGGCATTGCCCAGAATTTCTAGTGTTCTATGAAGTGATTTGTATGTTGTTCATTGGTACTCCACTATTATTTTTTATATCAGATAACTTAGTTAATGTATTTTTTCTCACAAATTGTTGTAAAATGCATGTCTTGTTACTACATTACAGTCTTAGATTTATTGGAGGTTGAAATCGGATTTAACTAAGTGTTTGAGCTCGGATTTTAAACAAAATGGTCATAACACCTTACATTACCAACCCAAGCACGAACAAGACTCCCTTCTTGCATCAGATCATTATGAAGAAAAAAAGGTCCAAATGCTTCGCAACCTTGTCTCGGTCACTTCTATTATTTATCCAAGTAGACTTCAAGTCTATTGGCTCAGCATCTACTAAATCTTCCATTTCAAATTTGTGCAGGAATAAATTAGCCAACATGTCCATTCTAGTAGAATTTCCCCATACTTCCTCTCTATTCATTGTAAGATCCAGATCATTGTCAATAATTAGGGACTCGTATTGAAGACACTAAAACCCAAGAGTATGGTTTCATAACTCTTCTTGTTCCGAATAAGGACCATATAAATTCAAAAGGGAATAGGATCGGTCCAACTCTTTGAAGAAAATTTGTGTATACAACCCAGAAGGAATGGAAAAATTGTTGCAAAGAATGAAATTAGAATAAAAACTAGTGATTAAACCTCTCGAGGATCTTAGTGCATCGATACCCAGGAAATACCAACCTGGCAGCATCTTGACCAGTTCTTCAATGATAGGAGCACTCACCCCCATCGTTTTATGTACAAAAACAACATCTGGTTTATCCAAAACCACTAACTTCTTAAGGGTTATTTTCTTGGCCCTACCCCCTAGGCCTCAGATGTTAGCGGATAGAATTTTCATGAGGAGGTAAAGGGAGGGGTGCATCCCGCTCTAACGACCCCAAAGATGAGTTTTTTATAGCCCTCTAAAACCTCATGGGAGGCATGATCCTAGGCATGCTTTAAGGTTGAATTTTAGCCTGCTTTATAATGACTAGAGTCTTTATAGAGATATGTCCCCAAACCACCAACATAAGTAATAACAGTGGCATGATTCCATGGCTGCAAATTATATGAATCCCTCCCCAAGGTAGAGGAAGAGGAATTAGAGGAGCTTGTTGAGATTTTGGTACCTTGGAAATTGGTCCCCTTGTGTTTGTGAGTCTCTAAACACAAAGGGGGAGACTATGTACCTTGTACTTTATGTCTAATTTCACTTTGACTTAGGAGATTTAAGCCAAAAGTGAAATTTTGTCATTTTAGGCAAAAGTGGTAATTAATTCACATTGTGGGTAAATTGGGAAACATAAAGTGAACTTAGGGAACTTAACCCAAAGTGGGTTTTGAGTTGAGATTATTTTGGAGAAATCTCAACCATTTATTAGAGATGGCTTGGGGTGATCATAGCCGTCCATTTCTAGGTTTCCTTATGGATGGTTCAAGAGGAGTGCATAGGGCCAAAGGAGGCTCATTCCTTCATTTGTGCACCAAGAGAGTTGGGAGATGAGAAAAAGGATGAGGATGGAGGCTATGGATGAGGGAATATTGGGAGCCTCCTTTCATGGAGGCTTAGGCCCTCTATTATTTTTGGTGTGTGGTCTAGATTTGAGGAGCGCGCACTTGAGGATGAGGGCGCATACTTAGAAGGCACTAGTTATACTTGGACGATCGCAGATCTACCAGTTTCATTGGAGAGGTAGCACACAATAGCTTGTTTGTGTGCAAGGGATTCTTCATCAGTGGAAAGAGGATCAAGGGCGCATTATTTCAGTGAGATTAGAAACAAAGGAAGAGGGTGCACTTTGCTTGGGCGCAAATATTCTTGGAATCCCTTAGCAAGGATCGAGAGGAGCTTGCTACTTGTACATGTTCCATTGTATTTGCTTACTTGTTGTATCTCATGATTTAGACATCACTTATATACACTTTCATTCTAAACTGGTTTTCGTAGGGAGGGTTTTATCAAGGGTCTTGTTGACCAAAAATACTTGTGTCCAAATTTCATGTATTCTTAGTTGTTTAGATGAATGTTAGGATCTTGTTAATATCCTAGAGGAGTGTTATTTGTTTTGATTTATATTGCATGTGCTAACCATTGGTTATGAAAACACTTGCAAGGGAACCTCAAAGAACACTTAACCATCCGTTTGAAGGCAGAAAATTACTTGATTGTTTGTTGTTCTAAAACAAAATCAAAGGATAGTCTTGTTGACATAGATTATATCCCAACAAGAGGTCATATAATAGGCATGTTGGGAAGCCCTCATAGTTCCTCAAAAATCTACATGGTATCAGAGCCTTGGTGACTAAGTTTGGCTTATTTGTAGAGTATACAATGGGCAGTTTTGTGGGAATGTTTTGGACAGTTTGGACAGCCTCTTTTCACACCTGTGTTGACAGTAGTGAGATTGTATTTGGACAACCTATTTCCACACCTGTGTTTATAGGAGTGAGGCTATACTCTTTTGCAGTGTGAAGCATTAGTGTGAGTTTCAGTGGACAACCATATCAGTGTCTCAGATGAGGGCAGAAAATAGGCTAGAAAGATCTAGCAACTGGTCCTCTTAGAATACTAGGATCATATTTGTCTTGGAGGATCTTGAACTATGGGATATAGTTCAAGATCTTGTGGTGATTCCTCTTACACCTACTCCATCTCCATTGTTGGATGTAGATTTCAGGAAGAAGAAAACCAAGGCAAAGAGGACTATTTGTGATGTGGTGAGAGACCACATCATACCCCATTTGAGTGGGAAATAATATGTCGTTGAGATTTGGGCCTCACTGTGCAAGCTTTACCAAAGTCCCAATAAGAACCAGAAGATGTTTCTACAAGAGAAGCTCAGGAGCATTCAGATGCTCAATTCTGAGTCAGTGACATCATACCTTGATAGATTTACACAGATTCGAGATGAGTTGGCAACAATCGGAGAGATTGTGGATCCAAACTTTTTGGTGAGGACATAAACAACTTTTCCAAACCTTGGGGTTCATTTGTGCGAGGCATTGTGACCAGGGAGGTCATGCCTAGTTGGGAGATCCTTTGGGACGACTTCATACAGGAGGATTTGATATGTAGCTCTGGATCTTCAAGACATCAACGTATATTAGAGGGTGATGAGGATCTTGCTCTTTGTACAAAGGGAAAGAAGAAGACTGACAAGGGTGTTAGACAGGATCCCCAAGGGAGGGGCCAAACCACAACAGAGTGGTGGTGGGAAAGAGAGAGACATGAGCACAATGAGATTCTTTGCTTGTGGAGAGATGGGGCACTATGATGGATAGTGTTCCAAGAAGAAGAAGCAGTAGGATGGTATGGCAGTTACAATAGAGGAGGAGGAGTTTGCTACTCAGTTTGCAAGGGAGTGTACTTTTTTCAGTTGTTGTTTGTCAGTTGATACACCATCTGGAGGTTGGTGGGAAGACATAGTTGAGGAGGTGCCACTAACTCAAAGTATTGATTCAAAGGGAGCTCAGACTCATATTTTTAGGACACCATCTTCAGGGGTGATTGATCCACTCAAGACAAATTCAGTTTCAGATTTGTTGAGCAGACAAATAGTTGATGTAGAGACTTCATAGCATCATAGATTGATGAGTAGGAGCAGGGAACCAGAGAGTCTTGAGCCTCACTTGGCTATGGAGACGAGCATATCAGTTTCAGATTCCACTTCAGGTGGAAGTCACTTGTTGAGAGACCAAGTTGAGGATCTTGGTGAGATGCCAAGGTCCAGATACTCTTGGTGAGAGGCCAAGAGGTGAGACTCTTGGTGATATGCCAAGAGAGACACTATTGGTGAGATGCCAATAGATGTGACTCTTAGTGAGATTCCAAGAGTAGGGACCTTTGGTGAGATGTCAGGAGGTAGACATCCTTGGTGAGATGCCAAGTTTGAGATATTTGGTGTGATGCCAAGATCTAACTGATCTCGGATAGGTGGAGATGCACTTCCATCTAGAGATTGTGCAGGTTGATCAAATATGTTTCAGAGACCACTTGTGATGATCAGGGTACAACCCTACGCACTGAGTATTTTCCAGCAGGAAACCATGTCCATTGCAGGGATGAGATTGGGGGGTGAGTGACACTTTCCTCGATAAGAGGGAGTGTTGAGATTTGGGTACCTTGGAAAGTGGTACCTTGTGTTTTTGAGTCTCTAAACACAAAGGAGGAGACTATGTACCTTGTAATTTGTGTCTAATTTCACTTTGACTTAGGATATTTAAGCGAAAAGTGAAATTTTATCATTTTAGGCAAAAGTGGCAATTAATTCATTTTATGGGTAAATTGGGAAACATAAAGTGAACTTAGGGAACTTAACCCAAAGTGGGTTTTAAGTTGAGATTATTTTGGAGAGATCTCAACCATTGATTAGAGATGGCTTGGGTTGATCCTAGCCATCCATTTATAGGTTTTCTTATGGATGGTTCAAGAAGGGTGCATAGGGCCAAAGGAGGCGTATTCCTTCATTTGTTCACCAAGAGAGTTGGGAGATGAGAAAATGGATGAGGATGGAGGCTATGGATGAGGGAATCTTGGGCGCCTCCTTTCATGGAGGAGTCATGGAGGCTTATGCCCTCTATTATTTGTGGTGTGTGGTCTAGCTTTGAGGAGGGTGCATACTTAGCAAGCACTAGCTATACTTGGACGATCGCAAATCTACCGGTTTCATTGGAGAGGTAGCAAACAATAGCTTGTTTGTGTGCAAGGGATTCTTCATCAATGGAAAGAGGATCAAGGGTGCATTGTTTCAATGAGATTGGAAACAAAGGAAGAGGGTGCACTTTGCTTGGGCGCATATCTTATTGGAACCCTTAGCAAGTCTTGAGAGGAGCTTGCTACTTGTAAAAGATTTATTGTATTTTCTTACTTGTTGTATCTCATGCTTTAGACATCAGTTATATACACTTTCATTCTAAATTGGTTTTCCCCATGGAGGTTTTATCCAGGGTCGTGTTGACCAAAAATACTTGTGTCCAAATTTCATGTATGCTTAGTTGTTTAGATCAGTGTTAGGAGCTTGTTAATATCCTAGAGGAGTGTTATTTGTTTTGAGTTATATTGCATGTGATAACCACCGGTTACGAAAAAACTTTCAAGGGCACCTCAAAGAACACTAAACCATCAGTTTGAAGGCAGAAAAGTACTTGAATGATTGTTTTCCTAAAACAACAACAAAGCACAGTCTTGTTGACATAACTTAGATCCCAACAACAGGTCATAAAACATGCCTATTAGGAATCCCTCATAGTTTCTCAAAAATCTACAGAGCCAAACTGTCCACCCATAAGGCTTTGTGATTTGACCACTACTCATGAGAGAGATCAAGGTCAAGGCTGAAATTATCTTCTAGAATATCTTTGCCAAGACCCTTTTCCCCAGACTTCTTGAAGATAACCCCCTCTTTCTCCACTAAGATAGGCTCCTCTACTACCTTTGATGAAGTTGGATCAGGGATCTCACGGAAAAATTGCATAATTTTCCCACAATGGACCACCTCGACATGAGGAGCTTGAGATTTGAGAGTGGATGAGCCCTCCACTATTGTCTCCCCTTGAGATTTCTTGGGAAAATTTAAATGGAAACTTAACCCACAATCCTTTACTACATGAGCAACTTGATTACATCTTGTGCATCAGAATGAAATATTAAAATAATCTATAAGTTGGATGTATTTATTTTATCCGAAAAGCAAATCCATTGATTCAAACAATTTGTTATGGGAATCCAGATATACGATAATTTGGGCTATCGAATGGAACCCACTAGACTTAAACCTTTCATCTACAATGATAAATGAACCCAACACCTCCCTGATGGCCTGAAGACCCTTATCATTCCAAAATTCCAAGGGTAAATTTGGCAACTTTACCCATGTCAACCAACTTGATTATGCTTCCTCTTTAGCATTGAAAAGGGGGTGCCATGGCTTGGCACTAAGAATATGATGATTGAGGTACCATCTCCCAGCAAGGATCTTTGACGCATCATATTTTTCTTTAAAAATAAATCCAATATAGTCACACAAAATGATATGACATATCGGAACATACCCAAAACCAAGCTCCCATTTTCCCTCCATCCATGATTTCACACCTGCAACTAAAATGTGCCTCCCACAAAACTTCCCTACAAGTGACAAACCTTCTAGATCAACTATTTGTGAGAATTTAAATCATCCCTCACAACCAAAGAAACCCCACTTCCCTTGGATTTAACCAACTTCCTCTTTCTTCCCCCAAACTTAGTTGATGACTAACAGGGAGCTCCTCCCCTAAGATCTTCCTCTACTAACTTGCTACCTATGAATCCAAAGGTCAAATCATTTACAATCAGCTTTGGATACTTCTTCTACCACCTTGGAAGCCTCTCTGTTGGACTAAGAGCCAAACTGGGAACATGTGTGTGGATAATAACCTGTCTTAGTAGAACGTAGGGAAAAAGGACCGAGATCCCCACAAACCCATCTGGATTCCTGACAGAGAATAACTCTAGAGGGATCGAAAGGGACTGGAATGTGGAGAAAGCATGGATCCATGGTACAAATATGAGTTGGGGCACAATCCAAATACCTTGAAAATATTTCCTTTGACAAATGATTTGAACCATTATTAACTAGAAATTTTGAAAATATTCGATCCTTTGAGAGAGAATCCTCGAAGTAGTGCACTAGGGGGAAGTAGTTTTCCATAGATCTCTGGAAATCCTTTGAAATGTCACCACCTAGCATTGGAACCTATCTTGCATAAACCCTAGAGCCCCTAGATGACTAAGATATATGTAATCCCCAATTTGAAAATGGATTTTAATTGATGTAGAACTTATTATATTTTTTGTGTTTGTTGAGGAAAGCAACCTTAAAATTGCATTTTATCTTTTTTTCATATTTATTGAGTTAATGTCTGATTACTTAAATATATGTAGTTAAATAAAGAGGTCAATTAGGTTTAATTAGAATAATTATTTTTTAATGATTATATTTTTATAATGGTTTTAAGCTTTGTATTAACAAAGCATCCCCTAGATGGGGTGATACGGGTTAGGGTTAGGGACACCCACATGGTGCACCAGGTAGCCAACCTGTCACGCGCATTAAGTCAGCCAAGGGGAGGGCTTATGAAAAGGCCTCAGTTTAGCAAGGTGGTGGATGGTTCATGTTAGGGGGAGTATGTCTCCTCTGTAACCTATCTTTTAAATAATCAAGGAGATCGTTCAAGGTCTGGGAAGGTACAGGGACAATATGCAACATCTTAAGTTGTGGAGGTGGGTGTTAAATGACAACGGGACAAAGAGTAACAAGTAGAATTATACTCTAATGAGGGGGATTCTGAGTGATCTTGCGATGATGAGAAAATTGATAGCCTCTGGTGTCTTTTCCTCGGATGCTTCACAAGGGGGTGTGGAGTGTTCAAATTTAGGTTGAGACAAGGGGTTGGCCATGGAATGACATCTTAGGTAACCCCCTGCATTTATTTGTCTTCGTGGTTTGTTGCCATTTGATTGAATTGAAGAATTGGGCTTCGGGGCTAGTTTTGGTTGCAAATCTTCAATTGGGTTTAAAAGGGAGAAGTCCTATATCAAGAAGGTTTGGAGAGATCCTGAACTCGCCTATAGTTTTGGGTTTGCATCTAGGGTGGTGTGTCTTGAGGTCATGTTTGTATTACTATAGAGGTTGGTGATTGGTTTCGATCCCCACGATGGCAAGGGGCATTAGTAAGGGGGGGGATACAAGGAAGTCAAAGATGAGAGGGAGTGGCAAATCCTCATCCCCTCAGGGCTCAGTCTCCTCCACTAGAGCGACATGAGAGACCTGGGAAGTTGGGTGGAGGTTGTAGTTCAAGCACAGAGGTTGGTAACACCCAATGACCAAATTCTAGAGGAGGTGCGAGATTAGGTGACAGATCCAGTTTACTCCAGGACCTATGGCATAAATACTTCAAAATTGTTGAGACATATTGGATAGTGAAGGCCTTGGTAGCCCAAGCATTGGAAAAGAACAAAGAGGAGTGATAGGATATATTATATATCATGCGCATCTTCGAAGGGAAGTTCGAAGTGATGTGCCAGATGGTGTTTAGGATTAAAATCACTATTTCTCAAGCAGATGATAAGAAGGCCTAATAGAAGCAAGGAGAGGGTTATTCAAACTCATCTAGCACTAAAGTTAACCCAATTGTCATAGACATTGACTCCCAATCTCCCGAAGCAATGTAAGACAATGACAAGGATACATATGTGGTCCTGGAGATAGTGGTGGAGGAGAATCCCCAATCTCCAACAATTTGTTGTTTGATTTGAATATGTTCTTTAGGTTTCTTTTATTTCCTATGGATATGGACACTGCTAGACTCTTTTTTCAGTATGTTGGTATAAAAATTGCTAGGATGATATTTCCTTTTGTTCTCTTTAGCAGTATCTTTGGGACCCAAAATATTGTTATGTTGTGATTTGAAAACTCTGTTAATTATGACTAGACAAGAAATTTGGTCTCCATTTTAGCAAACCCCTTGGATTTTGATGTAACTTTTTTTCTATATATAATAGAAATATTTAGAAGGTTTTTTAGTTTAAAAAAAAACAAAGCATCAATTTTTTGCAAAATTGAGTTTACTTATTTCTCCAAATATATATATATGGATAGGGCTTTGGTATGCAAGAGGTGGATGGCGGTGGTGGTAAGGATCCTTTTTAGTTGGTTCACATGTAACCTCCCTTTTCTCAATGCTCTTTGGTGTTAGTGTGGATCTCGATCCGATGGACCCTTCAGGCCCCTTTGGTGTCATTTAAGATAGGACCAACGAGGATTATCTTGGGCATCATTAATGGAGTATGACCCTAGCCTCTCTTTCAATGAGGATACCACTTTTCTACTAAGCGGAGTTGTCAGCCTTTGTCAAGTGGGGAAGTCCTGGATCGGACGACATGCTCTTTAAAAGGGCCATATGGATGGTACAGTCTTGGATTATGGTGCAAATTTTTTAAGTGCAAAGGATGTTTTCATATCAGACGAAGAGTTTGTTAGGTTGCAACGTTTAAAGGTGGCTTCTGATTTGGATTTTTTGGGACCGTTGGATCCCCCTCAAATGTTAGGTCTCAAGGCCCATAACCTCGATCGAGGCCCCATCCTCAATATGGAGGGAGGCAACACCAAAATCAACGCCATCAACTTTCATTCTGGCAGTCTCCTAGATAAGGAGAAGGTGAAAGTTTTATGAGAATCAGAAACGAACCCTGCTCTGAATGCATCTTTGAATGCAAAGAGCTCGTTGTCACAGTCTAAACCATAAGGTTCCAAAGGAGAAGCGGTTCTTGTTCACACAACGAATTAATTAATGGTGAATTTTGTTTCATTGTTTTGGTTTTCATGTTGTAGGTCATCTGCAAGCTCAATGTAGTAGATTCACTGCTAATTCCCCCCCTTCAACAAAGTTTGGAAAAGAAAAAGTGAGTTGGTGTCCTTGGTTTTGGGCTCAAAGGCAGCAAGAGACAGCGTGGAAAGTGTGGGACAAAAACAACCTTGACTTAGTTTCTCAGGTGGTAGTGCAACAAATTCATCACCTCAATGTTTTTCAGATAAGTACTTTTTGGCCCCCAAGGTTTGGGGCCAAAACCCGCATCAAGATATTTTAGAATTTCTTTTCTATCATTGGATGGAAAATCACAAAGTCCTCGATTTGGCTCCTTAGAAGATCTCTTACACTTGGTCTAATGGAAGAAAAGTTGCGGGTTTGGTGGCTAAGCGCCTTGATAGTTTCTTGATTTCTAAAAGTATGCTAGAAAATAGATGGGCTATTTCCTCAAGGGTGAAAATAAGGGGGGGGATTTCGGATCATCTCCCAATAGTGCTCGAACTCTCAAAAGCAGGCAGAAATAGACACCAGCCCTTGAAATTTAACCATGGTTAAATGAAGAAGATTATAGGAAGTTGGTTTTGGACATATGGTCCCCTCTAGTAGAGGAGGAGGGGAGGTCTTTCATGTAGTAGATGACCGAGAATTTAGGAAAAAATGAGGAATAGACAATTTTGTGGGAAAAAGAGTTTCGAAAAAAAACAATCGATGAAGATTATGGCTGTGGAAGAAAAAATTAGCAGCCCGATGATGGACAACGAGGTTGGCTCATTATCAGATCAAGAAGAGGCAACTTTAAAGCATCTATTGTGCAAAAAACACAATTTTTTAAGGAAAGAGGAATCAAAGTGGAGACGAAAAAACAAAGCAATTTGGATCAAAGAGGGAGATAGCAATACAAAAAAAATCCATAAATTTGCTAGTTTTCATAGTTTCACCAACTCAATTTGGGAAATAAAGAATGCAGATGAGATGAAGGTGACAGGAAAAGAAAATATTGAAGAAGTGAGTAAACAAAATTTCAACAACATGTTTAAAGAACCAGTGGGTTGTCCCATAGCCAATATTTTGCAGGTTATTTCCCTTTTTCTTGCTCACATTTCTCTCAAAATGAACTCCCTTTAGGAAGAGATCGTTGAAAAAGAATTGTTTCTTACTTTCTCATCTTTTCAAAGGTGCAAACGTCTAGGGCCGGATGGTTTAATGGTAGAATTTTATATGGGATTTTACGACATGTTAAAGGATGACCTGGTGAAGGTGGCGATTGAATCAAAAAATATAAGAGGATGTGGAGTTCAATTAACTCTACCTATATCACCCTTATTCCAAAGGGCCTTGCTCCCTCTTCCTTTAAAGAATTTTTCCCTATCTCCTACTATAATCTCACTTATAAACTCATTGCAAACCATTTAAAACCGATTTTTAGTAGTTTCATGTCCAAAGAACAATATGGTTTTCTCTTCAATCGTCAAATATATGATGCAGTCTCAATTACACAAGAAGTGCTTCATTCCATAAAGTTGAAAAAAAAAAAAATATGTAAACTAGACCTCTCTAAAGCTTATGATAGACTAAGTTGGAAGTTCATAAGACTAGATCTAGTCTAGTTAGGCATGAACCTTGAAACAATTAACTTGATAATGGGATGTCTTGATTCTCCCTCTTTTGTTGTGCTTATAAATGGTGTCCCTTCCCCTTATTTTTGGTCCTCTAGAGGTCTTAGATAGGGGTGTCTGCTTTCCCCCTTTATTTTTATGTTGGTGGCTGAAGGACTAAGCCTTTTGATAAAAAAGGCTCATAGAGAAGGGCATCTCAAAGGAATAAGGATCTCCAACTCATAAATTCTTTCTCATCTACTATTTGTTGATGATGAAATTTTGTTTGGTGCAAGTTCAATATCAAAGTTCCAAGCATTCCAAAATATTCGTGAGCTTTCTTATACAGCCATAGGAATGCAAGTGAACAAGGAAAAATCCCCAGTAATTATCAACAACCTTCAAGGGGAGGACGCGGCCCAGCTGCAAGATTGTTTTCCTTTTGCTCAAAAATAGATTGATGAAGGCTTCAAGTACCTGGGTTTTGTCCTAAAACTAAACGACTATGCCTTTCGAGATTGGTTGTGGTTCTTCATTAAAATTTTAAAATGAATTACTTTATGGGCACATTGTTGGCTCTCGAGGAGTTGGAAACTGGTGCTTTTGAAGGTGGTCTTAGTAGCATTATTGTCTATTGGGAAGATGTGGAAAAAATTTTGAAAGGTATTTTTCAAAAGATTAGGAAGCTATGTTTCCATTTTTTATGGGCCAAGAATATGGAGAAGAGGGAAGTTCCTCTGGTTAAATGGTCAAAGATGGCAATGTCAAAGGAACTTAGAGGATGGGGTATAAAGAAATCGGTATGGTTTTGTTGAGATTTGGTAGCAAAAATAACGTGGAGGCGTATTCATAATGATATGCTATGGGTCAGAGTCATACCATCCAAGCATTTCTCATGGATGTCTATCACAGATTGGATTAGGTCGCCAAGGAAGTCCACCCATAATGGATCGATATGTTGGAAATCCTTGGTGGAAACATTTATGTTAATTGGAAAACATCTGGTTTGGAGTATCAACAATGGAAAACAAGTCTGACTAGGTGAAGACCCTTGGGTGGGTTCGGGACAAGGTTTCTTCTTGTTGGAGAACTTGATAAACAACCGCCACACTAGTGGTACTTTTGCTCTCAGCGATGCAGCACTCCCTACCTTGGATAGAGCAAGTCGGACAGAGTGGAAATCCGCAAGTTTATTGGATCTAGAAGGGGAGAATGTTGATTGATGGGGGGATTATGTAGCCTCCCTAAAGTCAAATTTAATTATGCTTAAGGAAGATGAAGAAGACTCCTTTTTCTAGTTAGGCAATGAAAAAAGTGGTTTATATTCTGCCAAGCTAGGATATCAATTGATAGTAGAAGAAGAGTTCACATGTGAAAGAAAATGGTGGTGGAAGTTCATATGGGAGCAGAAGGTCGCTTTGAAATAAGAAATTATTTTATGGTTGTCTTTGAGTAACAAGATCCTAACATGGGATATAGGATTAAAAAGAGGGTGGTGTGGCCCAAATTGGTGTGCCCTATGCAAATCCAATGTGGAATTGGTGCTTCATTTGTTCAGTCAATGTCCCTTTTTTTAGCAAGTTTGGCTAAAGGTAAAAAAAGTTCTCAATCTGTAGGGTATGAATTTGAAAGATGATTTAGAAATTTGGGTAAGGAAGTGGAAGGAGACGTCAGGTCTCAATGTATCAATTCCTTTTTTCTTTGTGTATTTTCTTTAGTGGGCTTGTAACAGTGTCATTTTCCAAAATGTTCAGATTCTTGATGTAGTAGTAGCGGGTTTGATAATTAAGTTAGTTGATGAGTTTAGGATGAAGCCAATGAGAAAGAAGAATAGGAATCCTAAGATGCCCACAGTGGCAGATGGGATCCCTTTGAGTTTCTTTGATGGGGCCACCCCCCTCTATGTGGAGATGGAGTGCTCTTATACCTTGCTAAAACCCATTACTTCACCATTAGATATGTTTTGGGGATGAGTTCAAATAATAAGGATGAGATAGATATTCTTTGGGCATTGTTGTTCCATGTAGATACTTTGCAGTTGTGTAAGATTTAGGTGTTTGGGGATTCACAGGTTGTGGTGGACTAGATAAATGGGAAGTCATCTTTCCAGGGAAGGAGACTCCAACCTATAATGGTTCAACTTTGGGCGTTGATTGATAATCTGGACTAGTTTACCTATCGACATATTCTCTGGGAATTGAACTCTAATGTTGATTCCCTTTCAAAAGATGCTCTATCTTATGAGGTCGACTCTTTTTATCTTCAAGAGTTCTCAGAAAATATTTTATTAAAAGACTGGTTTTTCAAACTATAAAGTTTGTGTTTGTAGTATTTTGTTCTTTTCTAATACAGTTTTGTAATGTGAGGGCCTTGCAAAGGATGAAACAATGATATAGTAGTATCGATATAGTAAAGTTTTGAGCAGCAAGTATAAACAGTGAAAGTATAAATTTGTAAGGCAAAAACAATCTAGTTTTTTATATAGACGATAATATATCTATTATCTATTTAAAATATAACGTTTTTTCATTCTCTTATATATATCATTCTTACAAAATCAAAATTTTAAAAATTATTATATTTAAAAAGTAATAATAATATTATATTATTATAA
>ML797178.1:339004-380345 GCA_009831015.1 Picea engelmannii | reverse complement strand
TCGAGAACTCACAGTGAATTAATAAATGATGAATGTCTTCCTGGGCATGACGGCAGAGGTGGCAGAAACCGGGCCCCTCCCAGCCTCTCCTACGAAGTGAATCCCAAGTAAGGACTTTGTCTTGGCCGGGATTCACTTCGTAGGAGAGGCTGGGAGGGGCCCGGTTTCTGCCACCTCTGTCGTCATGCCCAGGAAGACATTCATCATTTATTAATTCACTGTGAGTTCTCGAGGGAGGTTTGGCGCTTCTTGCTCACTCACCTGAATCTTCACTCGACCTGGAGCGGGAGGACAGTCACTGATTGTTTTATTAATTGGCTTAATGATCGTCTCCTTCCAAACAACCTGGCTGCCCAAGTCTGCTGGAACATTTGGATCGAAAGAAATTTTGCACTATTCGAAGACCGGGCTCCTTCCCCAAAAGCAGTGATCTGCAGAGTTCTCCAATGTTTCAGCTGGCAGCCATCTCTTAACAAACTCACCTGAAAGGACTTGAAACTAATTAAAAACCTAATAACAGTGATACAACCAATTAAGTTAACCTAACATTTTATACTCATCGAACTTTATATCTAGAAAAAAAACCCATTAAATATCTTGAAATAAAATAAAGAACAATGTCTCCAAAAAGTTAAAGTAGTATTCCACTTTATAAAGTGGAGATGATATTGAATGCCAACACGCGTATGAATAAATATAAAATGTGATCATCTTTTTCTTTTAACATTAATTAACTTGAAACTACATTTATAATGGATCTCAAATGTCTATTAAAAACAATTAAGTTTTTATTATATGTATAAATAATTATATTAATAAAAAATTGTAATAATATTTAAAACTTTTTTAAATTGAGTTTTTTTTGGATTTCACATTCTTTTTATAAAAATATCCAGTTTCTATATATATTAAAAAGATGTTTCATATTCTCTTGAGCAATAAGTTAGGAAAAAAAACTTACATCAAATCATGTCTATAAAACCTCTAAATGTAATTGATATAAAGCTTGAGGGACTAGTGTATATATACATATAAATGCATACATTCACACTTAAGCTCTATATCATCCTATATTTCCTAATGTGTTTAATGCATGTGGTTGGGTGACTTTTGAATAAATATATAATAAAAGATCTTCAAAATTAGTTATCAACTTATATTTTTTAATCAGTTCTATACATGTGCTCGGATAGTATACTAGTCCACTCAGTATAAACATAATAAAGCTTAAATACATAATCAAATAAGGAATAATAAAGCTTAAATACATAATTAAACAAGGTTGCATGGCAGCAGAGTCTCTGCCAAGTTGGGATGGGAGTAAATGCGACCTAATACAGACACGTGGCTAAAAAGTTGAAATACATTGAAATACTTTTATACATAGGAAATATGTACTTTTGTAATGGATCGCGGGTTGTCGAGTTGGCGATATACAAAAAGCATCGATAGTTTCGCGATACAGAAATTGGGTCTCTGATGTTCTCTGCGATACAGAATTCGAGGAGTGGAGTTGCGGACTGTAGAAATTCATCACAAATAAAAAAATTATACATACGAAATATGTACTTGTATAAAGTAGATATTTAGTTTTATACATATAAAATTTCTACTTTTATAAAGTATGGGGAAGAGATTTTATAGAGGATGCAGGGAGCCCTCATTGCATACTTAGCCAGTTTTTGGATCGCGGGTTCTCGAGCTGGCGGGTTCAAAATTGGACCTCTGATGTTTCGTGGCCTACAAATAGCACCGACGGTTCCGTGATATACAAAATGACAGGCGGAGTTTAGTTTGTTTTAAAACTAAGGCTTTTCTTGGACAGAAAGATATAGCATTGCCGAATTAGTTTTATTTGCACACATTTTATAGAGCATGCAGGGAGCGGTCATTCCATACTTCGCCAGTTTTTGGATCACGGGCATTGTTGAATCAGTTTTCTTTGTAATTTATCAAAAATTAATAATGTCTGTTACATGTTTCTGGAAATTGGCGGGTTCAAAATTGAGTCTCTGATGTTTTGTGGCCTACAAATAGCACCGATAGTTCCGCGATATACAAAATGACAGGAGGAGTTGCGGACTATAGAAATTTACAAAAAAATAATGTTTGTTATACAATAGAACAATAATAATGTTTTCCCAAATTAGCTTTCTTTAAAACTAAGGCTTTTCTTGGACAAAAAATATAT
This sequence comes from Picea engelmannii, assembly GCA_009831015.1. Taxonomy (NCBI): domain Eukaryota; kingdom Viridiplantae; phylum Streptophyta; class Pinopsida; order Pinales; family Pinaceae; genus Picea; species Picea engelmannii. Next base: position 378,154 of record ML797178.1, on the reverse strand, counting down.
AGCATTGTCGAATTAGTTTTCTTTGTACACGTTTTATAGAGCATACACGGAGGGGTCATTCCATACTTCACCAGTTTTTGGATCGCGGGTTCTCGGGCTGGTGGTTTCAAAAATGGGTCTCTATTGTTCCGTTCCCTACAAACATCATCGAGAATTCCGCGATATACAAATTGAGAAGCGGCGTTGCGAACTATACAATACAAACTTATTATAAAATAAATAATGTATGTTACATATCTCTGGAAATTACATCAACGTCGTTGAAGACCAAAAAATTAGCATACAATGGGAGACAAGAAATGTAGCATATCCGGATTAGTTTTATTTGGAACAAACAAGAAAGGTTCCTGGAAACCCAAAATTTAGTATACAATAAGGGCATTGTCGAATCAGTTTTCTTTGGAATTTATCAAAAATTAATAATGTTTGTTACATGTTTCTGGAAATTTAAATGCATTTGTCATATAGACTGGGATTGGGGCTCCCGCGGACCATAAAAAGAAATAAGTACAAGAATTAGGAATGTTGAAAGAAGTGCGCAACGGTAGAGAGGAAGACCTGAAAAGAAGAAATTGGAAGTTAAGAGTGTTTGGTTACAGTTTTCTATTGAAAGAGGACATAAGTGGATTGATAAAGAAGAGAAGATGACATCGTAGACTTAAACTGGATTTATAAACAAAACAAGATGGCAGTATAAACTTACTATGAAGCCAATGCATTTTTGTTGTTGTCGTCGATGGACATTGTAGTCATGTTGACCGGTTCTTGCCCTTCCTGGACAAGGTCGTCCATTCTCTCTTGGAACCATTCTTCGATGTAGCTTTTCATGGGGTTTGTGTTGGTTTCATCCCGGATTTCTATGTTGTAAAGGTCGTTTTCTAATTTCCTTAGATCCATTGAAATACTATGCAGAGTCTGTTCAATTTCTTCATTGTGTGAGGCATAGTCCAGTACCCAACGCTCGTGCTCATCTAGACGATGTTCAAGTATGCTGTAAAACTTTTCGAAAGACAACCCCTTTAAAATATCAACTTGTTCCTTGAAGGCTTATTTGGTGACTGACAAGGATTTGAGAATTAAGTTAGGATCTTGAACCTCGTTGGTAGTTCCAGCTAAGTCCAGCTGGAGCAAGCTTGTGAATAAATCTTCCCTTTTTTTATATGACTTGTTTACATGACTTGACAATGAGTTGTAGGTTGTCAACTTTCTTTTGCCAGCATGCTTTTACTTTTTTGGTGCGCTTTGGCGAGGGGAGTTTCTCCTGTCTTCTTTTCAGTTCCGATGTGTTGTTGGCATATTTGGCAAAAGGGGCCAGTACCTGATCACAGAAAAGCTGTTCATTTTTAAAATTCGTCTCCAATTGTTCCAGCAAATCATTGGCCTTCTTTCCGAAGGAAACTAAATTTTGCGATGTTTCCCAGGCTTCAGTAACTACCTGCATTATTTTGTTGATGTTATTCTCTACAAGGGATCTAGAGCATGCAAGGAGGGTAGAAGATACTTTCATCTTCGCTGCAGTGGTAGCAGGCACGATTTTTTCCAAAGGACTGGCAAATTCTGGAGTTGCAAGGAAAGCCTGCTCAAATTCGTTGAGGCGTTGTTTCATATTGGCATTTTCTGTCTCAATTCCTCGAATGGAATCACGAAGAATGTCATCGGTTCCTTGGTGAAATTGGTTGATTTGGGACGGCGACATTTCGCTAAAGTTAATCTCTGCACGAGATTTGCCTTTCCTATTTGTTACATCTCTCTTTTCAATGACCAGACTTTTAGATTGGCTGTCAAAAATAGCGCTTTGGATTACGAAGCATTCATCTATGTCAAAAAAGTCGGTATCTGATATTTCCACCGTGGATGACCCAATTTTCTGCATGTGCTCAGCTTCAATTTCAAGTTGCAGTTTTCCACTTTCAATTTGGGGTTCCTCCGCCTACCCTGCATTGTTTTTTCTCTTCTTCATCAGTGGAATTTTGTGAGAACTATCAATATTTATGCGAGGAGGGTTCTTATCTCCTCCTCCATTTGAAGATTTCTGGGTTTCTTTCTTATTGGGGTGGACCGTTGAAGCGATGCTCCGTGATGTTGTGCTCTTGGGAGTGCTGGCGGGGGACTGGTTAATCTTCTCATCGGATACTTTTCCATGTTGTTTGTACAATTCAGTGGCGCTTTGCAATCTCTCTGCGTCGCAATCGGCAGAAGCAAGATTGTTGTCGACACTGTTCCTGTCTTGGGTCAGGTGTGTATGGATAAAAGAGGTGTTAAAGCCAACACCCAGTAAATGTTCTCGAAAAATGCCATTAGGGTCAAACCCTTTTAGCCTTTCAGCATAAGTTAGGTTCAATTTCTTGAAATGGGTGGCAAACTCGTCAATCTTGTTGATGTTTTTTCCCACAGAGTCTCCAACTTTCCAGGGCAGAGGAATGAACTGTTTTTTTTTTCTTGTCATGGAAAAAATGCAACCAGTGGTTGTATTGCCTTGTTATTTCTGCAACAAACATATTGTCCATGATGTGGCATGGAAGGAAGGCAGGATTTTCCTTAGAGCCAAAGACCATGAGGACACTGTGATTTTCCTCTCGCTCAAGTGTGCCCTTCCTGTTCAAAAACTTGGTTGCCTAGCCAGACATCCGCGAAGCATCCTTGCCTAACAGTAAATCTTTGAAAACTAAGACAAAGCCATTAAAAACTTCATCAAAACAATGGGAGGCCTTGTGTATCCATAGTGCCTCGTGCCAGAATGTTACTGGGTCGAATCCACAGTTTATTTTATTGGAAAGAGAAAGTTTTGGAAACGGATAGCAATACACAATTGTGAAAATCAAGTAGGATGACATATAAAATTTATTCGATTCTTTGAATCATGACAACTAGGAGCATATCTCAATCGAAATTAGCTTCCCCCAATCGAAAATGTATTTCTCCTTGACTGTGAAATACAAAATATAAATAATTATATGGGAAATGCTTGTTGTGGATGCCTGTCCCGTTATTCTTGTAACCAGCCAAGCAATTTCGCGGAATGGATTTCTAAAGTAACTTACCTGCAACCTTGTGATATCTTCAGGAACTGTTGTCGGGTCTTCGAGGAAGTCCGCTAAGATTTCCAACCCGTTATGATGTTTTTCTAGAAATTTTTTGCAGTCTTGTCCTCTGAACGTCAATGTTGGGTTCGGCAATTTTAACATCTCGCGGAAGAGTCGAGGCGACGAAGAAATAGGAGAATGGTCGCGCAGTGGAATAATTCTTTGGCCTGGAATATATTTTTCGGTGCACCAAGAGACCACCTCCTTAGAGTCAAAAACCTTAGGAACGCAGCCTGCACGAGCGATTCCAGAGGTCCAAATCACTTTGTTTTGGGCGGAACGGGATGAATAGTAAAAGTATACCCTGGACCACTAAAAGCTCTGGTCCTCTTGTGCGAACATATTTACTGTATCTCCACAAAATTGTTGTCGACCTGGTGCCATAAGTCTACAAGAACGTTTATTTGTTCCAACCGATGAATGAAATGAAAATTTGGAAGGGATAATATAACCCTGCACAAATTTTGGTCGAAAGCGTGTGAATGGGAGATGTCCTCGAGACTTTCGTTGATTAATGACAATTTGGATGGTTGTTGCATGATGCATTGTGAACATTAAACAATACTAATTGCATACATAGAAATGCCAACATGTTGGATATTGCAATGAGCGATTAAGCATTGTAGATTTTTTTATGTGGCCCAACACGAGGACGCGTGTTGGAGATGAACAATCGGAAGGGACAAAATAACTCTCCGCACATCTTGGTTTAATGCGTAATAATGGGAGATCTCCTCGAGGTTTTCGGCCATTAATGACAATGTTGAGGGTTTCTGCATGGTCAGTTGTTAGCATGAAAGGTTTCTAATCGCATAGTAAGAAAGTACAGAGGTCGCAGGCAGGGGAAAAAAGACAGCTACAAAACAGGGTTGCAACGTACAAGTGTTGAGGGTGAGGGCGCGAGGGTCAAATTGTATGTCTCAGAACTTTTTGAGTGAAATATGCATAACAACAAAGAGGATATGGTAGGACAGCCGGAAGCACGAGAAGTTAGTGGGGATGGAAGGCAGTGAGAGATACTTTGAAACATTTGTGAGCAGTGGTAGAGTGACCACGCTAGAATTGTATATTTCGTGAACCCGGAAACAGGAGAATCCAAAACAAGTTGAGAATGTGTCTGCAAAGGAGGTGAGGTCCAGACCTTCTAATTGTATCACTCTGGACATTTGAATGCATAATCTGTAACACGGAAGAGCAGACGATGTCGAAATCCGGTAGTCGATTTGTATATTGTGGAGAGTGCAATCCCAACTGTTTCGTACCTCTGTGTCCAGTTGTTAGTACTAAGAGCTAATTTAGTATTCAAAATAATTTTTTAGATATTGTTAAATAGTTCATAGGGACTAGCATTCGTAAACAATGGCAATCTCCACCCCACCAGTCCTGCATTCTGTGTGTCAATTTGTATATCGCGAAACTGCGAGTGCTGTTTGGAGGACATGAAACAATGGAAGTGCAATGTTGAGTCGGCCACTCTATAGGTTCTCTTGCTAATTTGTATATCACGGAACTGTGGGTGCTATTTGTAGGCCACAGAAGAATGGAGGTCCAAGTTTGAGCCCGCCCACCCGAGAACCCGCGATCCAAAATGTCGCTAGATATCGAATGCGGAATTTGTACATGCTCTATAAAATATCATGGGAATTAGTACATGCTCTATAAGATATCATGTGCATACTTTATAGTCCCATAATACACAAAAAGAAAAAAAAGGGAAAAATAACGGAGTAGTTAGCAGTGGAATTGTAGATCACGAAAATTTAGAGTGGAATATGTATATAACGAAAAAATATCGAAGAAACAATGATCGGTCGGATTCGTTGTCTGATTATATAGATGGAGATAAACATATGTCAACATCCCAATGTTGGAGCTGCATATTTTGTGAACTGGGAAACAGGAGGATCCAAAACAGGCTGAGAAAGTGTCTGCAAAGGAGGCGAGGCCCGGACCTTCTAATTGTATCGCCCCGGACATTGGAATGCATAATCTGTAACATGGAAGAGCGGACGATGTCGGAACCCGGTAGTCAATTTGTATATTGTGGAGAGTGCAATCCCAACTGATTCGTACCTCTATGTCCAGTTGTCACTACTAAGAGCTATTTTAGTATTCAAAATAATTTTTTAGATACTATTATACAAGGAAAAAATAAAAACTAAAATAATTTTTTTAGATATTGTTAGATACTTCATAGGGATTAGCATCCATAAACAATGGCAATCTCCACCCCGCCAGTCCTGCACTCCGTATGTCAATTTCTATATCACGGAACTAGGAGCGTTGTTTGGAGGACACAAAACAATAGTAGTGCAATGTTGAGTTAGCCAGTCCACAGGTGCGCTTGTCAATTTGTATATCGTAGAACTCGGGGTGCTATTTGTAGGGCACGAAACAATGGAGGCCCAATTTCGAGCCCGTCCGCCCGGTCGAGAACCCACGATCCAAAATGTCGCTAGGTATGGAATCCATAATTTGTACATGTTCTATAAAATATCATGTCCATGTTTTATAGTCCCATAATACACAGTAAGAAAATAAGGGAAAAAGGACAAAGAAGTTCGCAGTGGAATTCTATATAGTACACAGGAAGAAGAGAAGGGAAAAAGAACCAAGTATCTCACAGAAGAACATCTAGTGTTTGCTTATTAATGCAAATGCTTGCGAATGCCTGCTGAGTTCTCACCAGTTAACGCATAAAGTGTAGATCATGGAAGTATCTTCCGTACCACTGTGTCCACTTGCCACTAGTAAGAGCATTGTTGATGTATATGAGGAAGGACGCGAAGTTGTTGGGGATGGAAAGCAGCAACAGATACTTTGAACGAACTTAATGTATACAAGGAACCCGCAGTGGAATTGTAGATCATGGATGTTTTGAGTGCAATATGTATATAGTGGAACGATAAGCAGCTCATTTCGCAAGCGGCGTCCCCGCAATGGCGGGCATAAAATTGGATAAGTATGAAAAGGAATAGCGGTCAATTGGATCCGTCGTGCGAGGATATAGATGGATATGTTAAGGCATGAATCGCAGATCATGGAAGTATCTTTCGTACCACTATGTCCACTTGTCACTAGTAAGGCCATTGTTGATGTATGTCAGGAAGGACGCGAAGTTGCTAGGGATGCATATCAGCAACAGATACTTTGAACGAAGTTAATGTATATGAGGAACCCCCGGTAGAATTGTAGATCATAGATGTTTTCAGTGCAAGGTGTATATAGCGAAAAAATAAGTAGTTGGGCTCGCAAGCGTTGGCCCCGCAGCGGCGGGCATAAAATTGGCTAAGTATGGAATGGAACAGTTATCGGTCGGATCCATCTTGCGAGCATATAGATGGAGATGAAGACATGTCAACCCGTCGTACATAGAAATTTGACTAATTATAAAACCAGAAAGCCATAATGAACAGGAAAATAAAAATGGGAAAAGAGATAAGTATTTGAGAGTCGGAAAAACCTTTTTTTTTCATTTATTAATGGCAATGTTTTCGAACCTCTGCTGACTTCTCACTAGTAAAAGCATTAAGTGCACATCACTGAAGTTCTTTGCCTGCAACATGTATATGATGAAACAGGGGACATAGGTGTTGGATACCGCGAACCCGGGGCCTGATGTCCAGATAACTGGCTAAGTATTGGCCAAGATGAAGTTTTGATATCTATTTCAATAGTATTCATACTAGTATCTATCAATGGAGAAAGTTTTCGTATTTATCTAAATAGTATTCACACTAATATATATTAATGGATTGTTTCTGTTTCAAATGCAAATGATCTCCCAATTTGCAAGATGCTCTTCGGCTCGCAAATTTCGTTGAAGCCAGGAAAATTTTGACTGCAAGATGTACATAGCGCAACAAGAAACATGAATTTGCATTGTGGTCTCAATGACATAAATTCCTTATCATCTATTCATCTTGTATTCATTGCAATGACATCAGCAAACGACGGCTCTCCATAAACATCAATATCTAAATTAAATTAAAGGCAATCAAAATTTGTTGTGACTTTAAGTAATTAAAGCATGAATTGCAAACTACGAAAGTTCCTAGGCTGCAAGATGTATATGACAGAACACTGGACATATTTTTTTAATACCGCAAACCCAAACATAACTGCCTAAGCTTTTTCGAAGAGGAAGTTTTCTGTATTTTTTCCAATAGTATTGATATTAGTATATATGCACTGATATTATCAAATAGAACAAGCTGCAATCTATCCAACATACTTCACAGGAACATTGCGTCAACAGTTCAACTGCCTTGTTGTAACTCATGAATTCATTCTATTTACAGAACTCGAAGAATGGGAGCAGAACGGGTCCTCCAATTTCTTTCTTTAAATACAGAGCTGGCGCCACATAAGTATGGCATATGAAAAAGTATTTTTAAATGTAAAATGTAAAGAAAGAACAGACCGGGTTTTATCTAGATTGAAGTAGTGAGTAGCAGAAACAAAAGCTTGTCCTTCATGTTTAACGACAGAGGGGAAGAAGGTACAAAATACAATTAAAACAAATACCAGAAATTGGAAAATACTATTAAGAAATAAACCGAAATTATTCTATATTCAAATAAGATGTGTTACAAAATACAGCTGAGGCTATTTGCGACAACGATTGCGATTTAGCCTGTCGTCGGCCAATTAAAGATATGTACATTGATGAAGTTTCTTCACACTTTTCTTGACGTTCAAACTCTTTATTCATAAAAAACGAGTTGAATATCAATTTTGGGTTTTGTACTTAATCGATGCTGCGAAGTACATCTATCCCAGTTTTTTGAATACCTGGTTTCTTCCAGATATGGCCTGCTTGCAATGGTTGCTTATTCAACATTCCATTCTTTGTCAAGTATTAATTTCCTTATGCCATCGAAAAGTTGGGGTTTAAGGTGTTTTCTTTGCAATGTTCCTAAGCATTCACATCCGAGACAACTTAGAAATGCGATTCAGACTGATTTCAAAGTGAACGGAGTCATTTTATGTCACAACAGTTAAGGTAGGGGAAACAAATTCAAGTATATAGTGACTGGTATTCTCCCTGTATTCGATCGTCTGTTTGGTTGAGAAGCCTGCTCGAGGATTTGTATGTGGAACTTCTTTGCTTTATTACAGTAAATTGGAAGAAACGTCCAACCCAGATGCAAAATGCAAATCTGTTGAGGTACATAACTTCTTCGGGTAGCTGAGGTGTAGCAAGTACATCAAATGCTACAGAATGCACCAGAATGCATCAGAATATATCTTTCCTCATAGTGGGGGAGGTATGGCGGCCCACAAAAAGGTCTGGAATGTTCAAAGGTGATGCCTAATATGTGGACTCTGCAACTACATCCAGAGGAAACCAAACAAACTTTGACAAAGAACATGGCTTTCTGTCAAGTCGGCTACCAGAGCCACATGCAGGTCATCAAAGTATGAAATAGAAACTCTTGTAGTGATAATATGTCATTTTATCCACCCATACAGATTATGTTACCAGCCTCTGAGGAAGACAAATACTTGTGCGATCTCTACAATTCGATACAGTGGCCAAATCTGTGTTGTTGGAAGAAGCTATATACTTAAACGAAGAACTATCTTGCAGGTGACCTAAAAATCCATTACAATTCCCAGCAATAAAACAAAGAAGTTCAACAAACAAATTTCCAGGCAGCCTTTTCAACCAACCAAAGCATCGAACACGGAGAGAACACCAAACATACTTGTTCTTTTTTTTTCGTCCTCTCTGAGTTTCTCTTGTATAATAGAGTTTTTTTTTACTCAAAGCTCACGTCACATAAAACCAGTCTCTCTTCTTTCATCTGCCCCTCGATCGCATCTCTAAGTTGTCTTACATGTCCATGACCAGGAACATTAGAACGAAGGCACCCTAAAGCACAACTCTTTGATGATAGAGAGAAATGGCAATAAGTATTTATTAATGTTCTCGATATTTTCAGTTATTAATGACAATCTTTTTTAATATGTACGTTGAATAGTGACTAGCAACACGTATTAAAATTCTCATATCCGAGAAGATTCTCAAATATGACATCTAAGATATGCACGATATTAAAGAGGGACATGACGTGAAGGCCTCTGTAGGTCACACATTTGTGAACTATGATGAAGCTTTCAAGAAAACTAAAATTGCACAAGCAAAAAAAATAAAATAAAAAGTATTTTCACCAATTCAAAATGCAGGCAAAAAGAAATTACCAGATCCCATAATATTCGGTTGTCTATTCATTTTAATGGCAGATGTCCTCGAGCTTTCCAGTTATTTAAGCCCATCATTTCGAAATGCACAATATTAAAGAGGGACATGACGTGAAGGCCTCTGTCGGCGACATGCTCGTGAACTATGCTGAAGCTTTTAAGAAAACTAAACCTGCAAAAAAAAAACACTATTTTCGCAACTTCAAAATGCAGGCAAAAAGAAATTACCAGATCCCATAATATTCGCATGTCTATTCATTTTAGTTATTAAAGCCCATAATTTAGAAATGCACAATATTAAAGAGGGACATGACGTCAAGCCCTCTGTGGGTGACACGTTTGTGAACTATGCTGAAGCTTTTAAGAAAACTAAAACTACAGAAGCAAAAAAAAATAAAAAAAATCACAAATTCAAAATGTTGGCAAAAAAGCGCTTTCATAGGTAAGGCACTTTAGTACTCAATGTTCTTCAAATTCAATGACATTTTTATTATTTGAGTAAAGGGGAAAAAACATCTGACAACCGAGAAGGAAGGTCATATATGATGGACAACTCATTAGTAGAAGCCATAGCGAGAATGTGAATTGAGTATCTAATAACCGCGGAACTACGTTGTGTTTGAGTCTTCAGCTTTCCCTGCCTGTTCAAAATCAAAAACAAGGAAGGGTTGAATATTAACCTGTCTATTTATTTTAATGGGAAATGTCCTCGAGCTTTCCAGTTATTAAAGCCCATCTTTTCGAACCTGTCTGGTCGATTCTGACTTTTGAAAGCATATTTAACGTGTATTGTGAAGCGTTGAATGTAGTGGGGATGGAGCCCTTTGTAACAGACGTTACTACTATTTTTCATTTTTTGTCGACGAGCGTATGTAGAACGTACGTAAAGAAAAGTAATTCGAGAATGTTATTTTTTTTGCACATGAGCCCTTGAAATTCAAATAGTCCTCAAGTCTGATTGTCTATTTGTATATCGTAGAACTATCTGTGCTATTTGTAGGACACAGAACAATAACGGCCGAAGTTAGAGCTCGCCACCCTGAGAACCCGCGATCCAAAAAATGCTTACTATTTTTTTGTGTGTTTTTTTGTCCACTAGGGTATGTAAAAGGACGTACGTAAAGTAAACTATTTCAGCAATGCTAATTTTTTTGGACATGACGACCTTCAAATTCAAATAGTCTGCGAGTCCGATGGTCAATTTGTATATCGGTGAACTCTCTAATTCTCAATTTTCAGCCGCCCACCCCGAGAACCTGCGATGCAAAAACTGGATAAGTATGGGACAAGGGCTCCGTGCATGCTTTATATATCTACTTTACAAAATTACATATTTCCTATGTTTAATTTATGTTGTCCAGGAAACCTATAATTTGATAAATTCCAATGTATTTTGTCCAAGAGCCCTTCCTTTAAACAAAACTAATTCAGAAATGCTCATGTATACACCATAGTTCGATACCACCTATCCGTCAAGCCGCATCCATAAAACTGGCTAAGTATGCAACCGAACAACGGCCTGTCGGAATGATCGCGGAACTCTCTGTGCTATTTGTAGGGAACGGAAGAACAGAAGCCCAATTTTCATCCCGCCACCCCGAGAATCCGCGATCATTAACCTATGATGTTCAAGAAACCTATAACTTCATAAATTGCATTATCTTCTGTCCAGGAAGCTTTTTTTTTAAAGAAAACTAATTCGGGAATGCTAATGTATAGACCACACACAACCTGTCATAGTATCCAACTGAACTGCAGTCACTTGGAATGACCACAAAAGCACGAGAAAGTAGAGTCAAATGTAGTTTACAATAGGAAAGTAAAAGGGAGAGAAGAGATACATCTCCCACACAGTAAAAGGCAATTTCATAACTATGAAATCGTAGTAACACAGAATCCATGGAAAAAGCATCGGCAGCTATGCAATATATTTTGAGCTCGATAAACTCTGCTTCAAAGTGTAACAGATGAAATTGACATCATCTGCAATTCTTTACTCTGTTATTTTATCTTAATAAGCCCAATTTTCATCCCGCCAGCCCCAGAAGTCACGATCATTAACCTATGTTGTCCAGGAAACCTATAATTTCATAAATTGCATTCTCTTCTGTCTAGGAGGCCTTCTTTTAAAGAAAACTAATTCGGCAAAGCTAATGTATACACCGAACACAACCTGTCATAGTTCGATAGAACCTATTTGTGAAGTTGTGTCCATAAAACTGGCTAAGTACGCAACCGAACGACGGTCGCTCGGAATGACCACAGAAATGCGACAAACTAGATTCAAACGCAGTTTACAACAGGAAAGTAAAAGGCATAGAACATCTATATCTCCCACACAACAAAAGGCACTCTCATAACTATGAAACCATAGTAACACATAATCCATGGAAAACGCATCGGTAGCTATGAAATATATTTTCAGGCCGACAAACTCTGTTTCTACACATAACAGATGCAATTTACATCGCCTGCAATTCTTTAGTCTGTTATTTTATCTTAATAGTATTCTATGCAAACCGAAGTACAAAAAAATGTAACCAGAGATCCAACTGCAGATGCAACATCCCAACATTGCAAACCCTGGGCAAAAAAGAAAAAGAACCAAATAAGAACCCAGCCAAAAAGCACCAAAAGGCCCAAGTGCAGGCACAAGACCGGAACCCTGCAAAGTCGAATCAAGCAACAATAAACAACATACAACGAAGAAAGGAACAAGCAACAACCACCCCCCCAGGAACGAGGATCTTCCAATCGCGACTGCAGAAACCCAAATGTGCAAACTGCAACAACACGAACAGGCAAGCAAGAACAACGAGAACATGCAAATAAGAAATCAGTGCCATGAAAAAAGAAAGCATGGACTAGTGAACCAACAATGCCCCTGGAGCATATAAATTTTAAAAACAGAAGAAAATGTCTTGTAACAAGCCTGTTAAGTAACCATTCAACACTACCAAGCCTGTTAGGTAAACATTTAAGTCTGTTAGAAATGCACTGTAAACATTTAAGAAAAAAATTCAATGTGGCAGGTCTCTGACGTATCCCAAATAAATTCATATATTTTGTGTAACAATAGTTCGAACACCAGAGAATGTATTGCAAAGCCAAACTTTGGATATGCCACCATATCAAACATTGCCATAAATTTACCTAGCATAAAATGCTAAACCAAACATTCAAATTAATGGTAGCATTATTCCACGTTCGACGAATGCATAACAAAATTTATGATTCAAAAATGACCATATACTACCAAATACTTTGGAAATGCAAACATATTTTACATTGGGAATAGTGAAGGCGGAAATAAGACCTCCAATCCTTTGTCCAATCAGATCTTGACAAACATGATACTTTTTATTATATAAAAATCGATGTTTTCACTTCCCTTGTTCCAACAACAAACAATAGRCAAATATTTTTGGTCAACGCACAACCTAATGCCGGGTCAACGATTTATTGATCTCTATAGTCCCTCTTTGCCTACGACAGGGATTAATAAGGAGAGTTAAAGAGTATCAAGTCCCTGCCTTTAAGGGAGGGATGTCATTGTTTGAACTTGCTTACATTTCTTTGTGTAAGAAGTGATTGTTTTAGGAAGAAGCGATTGTTTTAGGAAGAAGACGGGGTTGCTTTAGGAAGAAGAAGTGATTGTTTGAACTTCCTTACATTTCTTAGAGCACATATTGAAATTGGAAATGCAAAAACTGGTTATCTTAAAGCACATACTGAAATTCAAAACCTCGCTCGTTTTCAAATGCTTCGGACAAAAATTCAAAAGCTTGATTTCAAAGGTTTTGATTGAAAGGACTGAAAAACAAAAGAATCCCTATTATAGCAAAAAACACCTATCTATGTTGGTGGCAATTTCTTGACAAGGATATCAAATTCGACATGTTTAAGGAACTGAACTTTGAGACTAAAACCTGTCACAAAGAAACTTGACACTATAGGCAGAGACTTGCCACCTCATGGTTTTCCATTGTGTGGATATGGATCAACCTAGAAGTGGATTTTATTTTGTCCAAACTAAAATTAAAATTTTAGGAGGATGGGCTCCTCAAAGATTATTTTATTTTTAGTAATTTAATGTATGGATGCTCCATTTTCACAGTATACTAATGTCTACATGATGTGGACTATAAGGCTATTGTATCATTATCAGAGGTTTGTTTCACGTTACGTACAAGCATATTTTAGGAAATTATTGTAATATTAATATATTTAGATTGGTTGAGTGAAATAATATTAGATGATCAATATGTGTTCTGAGTTGGGGGGAGACTAATAAATCAGTAAGTGTTTGGTTCTAAATTGTGCAGTATTAGGTTTCATGTTGTTGTAATCTTATCTCTTAATCCAATCTCGATTATAAATAAGATGTGCAGAAGCTTCGTCACTCGACGATACTTCAAAAAATTGAAATTGGAATTGAAAAGAAAATATCAATCTTGATCGGAATAAGTAGTATATTTATTTATTTTTGAAACAAGTGCAAGGTCGCCCTATTCTTTATTATACATCGAACAAACGGATGGAAAAAATAATCACAGCCAACAACAACAAAAAAATAATGGATCACAGGGCTTGGAGATCATAAAAGTTGGCGATGGAGAACAACCAATATTTTATTTTTTATTATATAGTTTTCCAATCAATCATGTGCAAATCTCTTCTTCCATTTGAAATTGAGAACAACAACATTTTACTCATATGAGCGCTTTTCTTCTCTTCGGTTAAGGGTTTAAATTAGGGAAAAACTTCAATAAATAACTCTTAGTCAAACTTCAAAAAAGAAATCTATTTTATTTTTCCAAGTTATTTGAATAAATTTTGAGTACTACTCTGAAAATATTAGTTGAAATCAACTGTTAAAAAGGTCATGGTTGGCATCTAATTAAAAATATAGGATTTGTTTTTAATATGAGAGAATGGAAAGACGATTTATCTCGAGCTCTTATGCAGAGAAGATATCCATGAGGGTCTTTTGTTGTTATCAAGTTAATACAGAGTTGAATTGGAGAATGTGGATATCTTTTCACTGAATTGGAGTACTAGGATATTTTAGTAGAAAATCTCAACTTGAAATGAAATGAAATGTAATATAGTAAGAAACGGCCCCTAGAAAACACCAATGTTGAAAATCTTAAAAGAAAATAAAACCTATTGATTGAACTAACGTTCTCCCATGACGTCCAGATTCTATGTTGAGACCACCATTACTTACCCCTATTTAGTTCTTCTAAAATATTGATTTTGATCCAAGAATAATGATATATTTAGGAAGATAAACATTGTATCAACATATTCAAGATTATTGTTTTTTTTAAGACTGAAATATTTTTTGTATATTTTATTTTTTACAGTTCTCTTGTTGAGTCTTTTGAAATCGTGTCTATTATTAGTATTACGTTAATAGAATATTATGTGAACAAAACAAAGATCAAGAGGCATGCACAAGAGCTAGTAGAGTGATACAACGATTGTTTGTTGAGAAAAAAATCATATTTTCTTACCTATAATTGTAAGGATCGTCATTTTATTATTGAAAGACAACAACAATTCTGAGGGAGAAAGGGGATTTCATCATCATTGAACAACAACATCAGTTGTGAGGACTTCATTGTGACCAGGCTAATCAGTATTCGATGAAGATATCAACAGGCTAACCACTATCAGGTCTCGTTAAGCGGATTCATCTATCAAGCAGCAGGTAGGAGGGAAAGATATCAAGCATCAGGGAGGAGGGACACATAGTAGTGGTACTTCAGAAGTAATGCCATTAAGGAATAGATATGGTGGTGGTGTGATGGTGAGTAGTGAAAGGTGGTGAAGAACCAAGCAGTGAAAGGCGCTAACTTGTATGCCTAGCTCATGGTTGTATGTCCTCCATCGTGCGTGCATGTACATTGTAGGGATCAAAGGAAATGGATAGTTTAGAGAGGAGAGGCCAGTGTGAAGAAATAAAAGAGAGGAGGATGATGTGTGTCCAGGTGTTTTTCTATGGGAGAAAGAACCAGCACATGTTTGCATGGTGGTGTAGGTGGTAGTTGGACATCATCTTAATAGAAAAAGGGATATGGACTATGCATGGGAGCTCACATTTAATGTTAAGAAGTAATGCTAGATTCATCTCTAGCATTACTTGATTTGGAAAAAACAAGTACACAAATATGTTCTTTAAAGCAAACATAACATAAGATCTTGTCCCTTCTTCCTCGAGAAGAGGCCAAATAAGAGATCAAATTGGAAAAGTTAGGTTAAAATTGTATGAACTTCCAACTGAAATTGCATTAACCTCATAAACTTTGGATTAAAACAATATAAAGTTATTGATATTCCTTCCAACTAATTGGAAAAGTGAAAATCAATTACTAATAGTCCCTCGGCCTGAAGAGCAGGGACTAATAAAGAATCATATACACATAAATAGAAAAACTAGAAATGAGATAACTTTAGATGTCTATCTACCTTCACCGTGAATATGTTTGGTTGTTCCTTGTTAATATGTTGAGGTTGTTAAATATGGGTGTTGATTTAGGACCTTTGATGCATTAGAGGTTTAATGATCGTTTTTTTTTCGAATTTTTTTAGAGAGGGTTGCATGATAGAGAATAGGTGGCACAAAGATACATGATACTTCTCTCCTATAGTGGGGCCTTGGTACCAGATTTATCATGCACCTCTTAAGCAAGGACTAACCCCACAACAACAACAACAAAAATATATATATATATATATCAGCGAGTGAGTGACACTCTTACGTAGCGCACTAATTTCTCGTAGAAAAAACACATAAATTTCCCAATCAAACCTACCCACCCAATCGCATAAAAATAAGTTGAACAACTACCCATCTGGACTTTACCACCTGACGATCGTTTTGTTTGCAATTCAATTTTCCTCCTAATATGAATGAAAATTAGATTCATATCTCGAGTTACTTGATTGGCCTATTTGACTTTATTCTTTAGAAACCAATGTTTTCTTAATACCTTCTCATTCATAATGTTCATGGTGACTTTGGAATCACCTTCAACTCTTATGCTTGTGAATCTCTCATTATATTTGATTCGTGATCTTTTTTTTTCTCTTATCAAACTATCACTTATAATTTATTCAATTACCTTTAGATGCATCATTAAAATTCACCTTATATTCTTTTTAAATGCATGGAGACCACAAAAATCGGAAAGCCTACATAGTCTTTTAAAACTTTGAACTTTAAATTATAATGTGAATGTGAAAGAAAAAATGTTGTATCATTTATTTTTATATTAAAGTTAATAGTCACATTTAAAAGATTAAATATACAAAGATTTTTTTTCCTCGAAAAAAAATGTAGCTTCCATTAATGAAAAAACAAGTTACATTCTAAAGGTGCAACATTATTGAGATCATAGCAACTAGACTAGGGGACAACATTTCCCAACAAAGATTGTTTCCAAAACTTTGATCAGCAAAGGTTCATGACATAGACTTCCAAAGACTAGACAAAGCATCATCATAAGAAAAAAAAAAAAAAAAACCTAAACTGCATCTACAGATCAAAAAAAGATGCACTGCTTTTGAAGATTAGCTCTCCAAACCAATACTCCTCAAGTATAATCCGATTTACAGGAAGCTCCAAAGCCGATTTAGATAAGGAATCTACCTCTGAATTTAATTCTTTGAAAATATGTTTGAACGTGATTTTATGGAATGTAACAAAGATGTGTTTCAACTGACGTCCTACATATAGCAATGTATTTTTGGCAATACTTGCTACATCCAACATCTAGTCAATTACCAATTTAGAATCCCCTAGAACCTGAAACATTTCCACTCCATGACATTTGGCACATTTCAACAAGCCAAACAAGGTGTTTAATTCACTATAATTGTTCAAACCCAAGCCTAAAGGTACAGGTCATCTTCAATCTGACAAAGACTAAGGTCATTGGACTTCCTTCAGCACCTTGGCCCATTCATTCACAGACGATTTAAGAATTTGAAGGGCTGCTACAAATTGTGCACTAGCCAGTTCATTAGAATTAATTTGAAAATGCACCCAACAATCCTTGACCAACTTAATTTGAACTCCTCTATTTCAGCCCATGCATAGTTATATTTGAAAGGAGAACCTGGATTATCAAGTGACCTAGCCAATTCGATATATATGGGGAAATGTGTTAGATTTGGTAGCTCTAAGGTACTTCTGCATTGGTGATGTCCATCATGCGGAAGTGACCGAGCACATTTCTCCCTAGTGACTTTATTTTTATAAAGTCAAGTTGAGCCTTTTATTTTTTTGAAGTGTAAAGTGACTTTATGAGGGTGTGGGTCACTTAAGTGATCTCAATGGACGATTAAGTCACGACCGTTGATCTCATGAGGGAAAGATTAGATCTTGACTATCAATCTCATTGGAATACCAAGGGTTAGGGCAGTTACACATTGAACATGCATAAAGGGCACACTAGAGGAGGAGAGGGCGCATTTTTTTAGGAGAGGAGAGCGGGAAGGTGAAGAGTCACATTTCCCAAGAGAGATTTTGAGCCTAGAGAAAGAGAGCAACAATAAGATTGGGTTGGTATGCATTCCAAGGTAGGGATAGGCAAGCATCCAAGAGAAGTTTCAGTTTTCAGTAGCTCAGTCCATACAACAACTGAAGGAGGAGTCCATACAACATTTATGGTTGTCCGTAAAGCTGAGAAAGGGCATGAAATTTGAGGCAGCAAGTTCAGTTAGAGTTTGGTGGGAATTTCAAAAATTTTTGTGTTGGGAATACGTACAACTGAGTATTGTACTTCTTAGTCAAATCTGGGCACATTTATTGAGGGTTGTACAATTTCATTTCTATTGTACATGACCATATAGTGCACAAAAATCAAGGTAGTTGAATTTGGCACAATTCTCAAGCGGTTCATGTGTTGATTTTGGAGATAAGTTATTGTGAATTAAATGTTGATATTGTTGTTGTTGTTGTAATTCATAAATATTTTTTCTAGCTCGATAATAAAATCTCCTTGAATTGGTTTTCCCCTTGTGGGTTTTTGTAGGGGCATTGCCCAAAAATTTTAGTGTTCTATGGTGTGATTTGTCTGTTGTTCATTGATATTTCGTTGTTGTTTTTTATATCATATTGCTTAGTTAATGTATATCTACTCATAAATTGTTGTAGAATGCATGTCTTCTTGTTGCATTACAGTCTTATATTTATAGAAGGTTGAAATGAGATTTAACTAAGTGTTTGAGCTCAAGTTTTTACATGGTATTAGAGCTAGGGCTCTGAAGTTCAGTGGACATCCTTAACACTAGGACAACAGTGTCTTGCTAGGGCATTTGTTTAGAAGAAGGAGGGGAAAGAAAATTTCTTTGTCAGTTGGACAAAGATGACTTCCAGTATCAGGTTTGAATATAAGTTGGAGGGGATCTCCAACTGCCTGTAGTGGAAGGTGATAATTACAAGTGTTCTCAAGGAGAACAAGTTGTGGTCATTTGCAAACACCATTGTGCCAGTACATGCGTTAGATCCCATTGCTCTGGATGTTCACGAAGTGAAGGAAGCAAAGGCTCAGAGAATTAGTTTGGACAAAGTCAGAGACCACCATATTCCACATTTGGCTGAGAAACAGACAACTGATGACATGTGGGGTGCACTGAAGAATTTGTATGAGGCAAAGAACGAGAACTGAAAAATGACTCTCTAGGACAAGCTCCATATTACTAGGATGGCCAAGGGAGAGAGTGTGGCCTCCTACATCACCAGAGTTGGACAGGTGAAGGATGAGTTGGAAACTATCGGAGAATTTATTCCAGACTCAGAGTTGGTGCGTATAGCCCTCAAGGGCTTCACCAAGGAGTGGTATGTTTTTGTGAAGTGTGTGGTGGGGAGAGAGAAAATTCTAGACTAGAGAAGATTGTGGGATGACTTTACATAGAAGGAGATTTAGGAGGGGTCTCAAGAGAAGGTAGTAGATGGTTCAAATGAGAAAAATGTTGCTCGTGTGGGAAAGAGCAAGGACAAGAAGAAATACGTGACTAACGTGAAATGTTTTTCATGTCACAAGATTGGCCACTATGTTAGTCAGTGTCCGAACAAGAAAAAGAAGAATTAGGAACCATAGGTGTCAGCATCAGCTGATATTGTTGAGTTTGCAGAGAAATTCGAGAAGGAATTTTCTCTAATGATTGGTCCCTTAGGCAGTGGTTGTCTAGCGTTCGAGGACATTGAAGTGTGATTCGTGGACAATGGAGCTTCTCGTCATATGATGGGAATGAGTTCAGTGCTCCRTAGTCTTTTAGAAATAGACTCAGACTGATTTGTGGGTATTGGTATTGGCCCATAGCTTACAACGAAGGGGGTTGGAAGTGTTAGATTCCAACTAGAGTCACGAGGTTTTTTGGAGGTAGTTKGGGTATTGTATATTCCATAGAAGACAGTTAACTTGCTCTCAATGTTATCTTTGGAGATTGATGGATTTGGAGTTGCATTCTACTATGGTCAGGCATTTTTATATCCATAGGGAGATACTCTAGACACAACAATGTTTCTTAGTGTCGGGTATGAGAGGTTGTACAGGTTGTTGGGACGACTTGTGGTTGGGTCCAGTGGATTTTTGGATTTAGAGTCTGCGTTGGAGAGTGAGCAGGTTGCACAGGAGAGAGAGTTGATATCTGGGACTTAGTCCTCTTCCATAACTCTTAGAGAACTCAACAGGCATGAGTTGACATAGATGGATGCTCAAGAGAGTGTGAAGTCTTCTAGGATCATGTATTTAGTTCATAGATCAATAAAGGTAGCATCAGATGCTTTAAGTGCAGTGGGAGCAGAGGTCTCTAGTTTAGAGGGAGCAGCTACAACAACGGATGGAATGATGGATTTGGAGATGGATTCTGGTGGAGTTACTAGAAGTACCTCCCTCGCTAAGAGGGAGTGTTAGATTTGGTATCTCGCAAGTACTTCTGCATTGGCAATGCCCAACATGCGGAAGTGACTAAGCACATTTCTCCCCAGTGACTTTATTTTTATAGAGTGACTTTAAAAAGTGATTTTATAAAGTCAAGTTGAGCCTTTTAATTTTATAATGTGTAAAGTGACTTTATGAGGGTGTGGGTCACTTAAGAGACTTAAGTGATCTCAATGGATGATTAAGTCACAATCGTTGATCTCATGAGGGAAAGATTAGATCTTGACAATCAACCTCATTGGAAGACCAAGGGTTAGGGTAGTTACACATTGAACATGCATAAAGGGTGCACTAGAGGAGAAGAGGGTGTACTTTTTTAGGAGAGGAGAGTGGGAAGGTGAAGAGTCACATTTCCCAAGAGAGATTTTGAGCCTAGAAAGAGAGCAACAACAAGATTGGGTTGGCACACATTCCAAGGCAGGGATAGGTAAGCATCCAGGAGAAGTTTCAACATTTATTAACTCAGTCTGTATAGCAGCCGAAAGAGGATTCCGTACAACATTTATGGTTGTATGTGTAGTTGAGAAAGGGCATGAAATTCGAGGCAGCAAGTTCAGTTAGAGTTTGGCATGGATTTCAAGAAGTTATGTTGTGGGAATCCATGCAACTGAGTATTGTACTTCTCAATCAAATATGGGCACATGTATTGAGGGTCGTACAACTACATTTCCTATGTACATGACCGTATAGTGCACATAAATCAAGGCAGTTGAGTTTGGCACAATTCTCAAGGAGTTCATGTGTTGATTTTGGAGATAAGTTATTGTGAATTAAATGTTGATATTGTTATTATTGTAACTCAAAAATAGTTTCTCTAGCTCAATAATAAAATCTCCTTGAACTAGTTTTCCCCTTGTGGGTTTTTCCAAGGGCATTGCCCAGAATTTCTAGTGTTCTATGGAGTGATTTGTATGTTGTTCATTGGTTCTCCACTGCTATTTTTTATATCAGATTACTTAGTTAATGTATTTTTTCTCACAAATTGTTGTAGAATGCACGTCTTGTTGCTGCATTACAGTCTTAGATTTATTGGAGGTTGAAATCTGATTTAATTTAGTGCTTGAGCTTAGATTTTTAACAAAATGGTCAGAACACCTTACATTACCAACACAAGCACAAACAAGACTCCCTTCTTGCATCAGATCATTATGAAGAAAAAAGGGTCCAAATGCTTCGCAACCTTGTCTCGATCACTTCTATTATTTCTCCAAGTAGACTTCAAGACAATTAGCTCAGCATCTACTAAATCTTCCATTTCAAATTTGTGCAGAAATAAATTAGTCAACATGTCCATTCTAGTAGAATTTCCCCATACTTCCTCTCTATTCATTGTAAGATCCAGATCACCGAAAATAATTAGGGATTGAGATTGAAGACAGTAAAACCCAAGAGTATGGTTTCATAACTCTTCTTGTCCCGAATAAGGACCATATAAATTCAAAAGGGAATAGGATCGGTCCAACTCTTTGAAGAAAATTTGTGTATATAACCCAGAAGGAATGGAAAAATTGTTGCAAAAAATGAAATCAGAAGAAAAACTAGTGATTAAACCTCTCGAAGATCTCGATGCATCGATACCCATGAAATACCAACCTAACAGCATCTTGACAAGTTCTTCAATGATAGGAGCACTCGCCCCCATCGTTTTATGTACAAAAACAACATATGGTTTATCCAAAAACCACTAACCGCTTAAGGGTGAGTTTCTTGGCCCTACCCCCTAGGCCTCAGATGTTAGTGGATAGAATTTTAATGAGGAGGTAAAGGGAGGGGTGCATCCCACTCTAACGACCCCAGAGATGAGTTTTTTCCATCCCTCTGAAACCTCATGGGAGGCTCGCTCCCGGGCATGCTTTAAGGTTGAATTTTAGCCTACTTTATAATGACTAGAGTCTTTATAGACATATGTCCCCAAACCACCAACATAAGTAATAACAATGACACGATTCCATGGATGCAAATTATATGGATCCCTCTCCAAGGTAGAGGAAGAGGAATCAAACCCACTAGGATCCACCGAAATTTTCAAATCCCTGGGAAGTTCCTCCTTAAACTTGACTTTCCCCACATTATGATACCCCTTTCTGAACCCAAAATATGTAAGGGAACCGAAAGCAAGGGATTCCCCACTTCAACCACCTTGGAAGGACACCCAATCCCATATTTCACAACCTTTTTAGTAGGGAAACATTTCTGTAAAATAGGAGAATAAGCTTGAGGAGGACAAGACTTACTCGAAGATAAGAGAGGAGCTTGTTGAGATTTGGGTACCTTGGAAATTGGTCCCCTTGTGTTTGTGAGTCTCTAAACACAAAGGGGGAGACTATGTACCGTGTACTTAGGAGATTTAAGCCAAAAGTGAAATTTTGTCATTTTGGGCAAAAGTGGCAATTAATTCACATTGTGGGTAAATTGGGAGACATAAAGTGAGCTTAGGGAACTTAACCCAAAGTGGGTTTTGAGTAGAGATTCTTTTGGAGAAATATCAACCATTGATTAGAGATGGCTTTGGGTGATCCTAGCCATCCATTTCTAGGTTTCCTTATGGATGGTTCAAGAGGAGTGCTTAGGGCCAAAGGAGGCTCATTCCTTCATTTGTTCACCAAGAGAATTGGGGGATGAGAAAAAGGATGAAGATGGAGGCTATGGATGAGGGAATATTGGGAGCCTCCTTTCATGGAGGCTTAGGCCCTCTATTATTTGTGGTGTGTGGTCTAGATTTGAGGAGCGCGCACTTGAGGAGGAGGGCACATACTTAGAAGATACTAGTTATACTTGGACGATCACAAAAGGTGACGGGACAGGAAAATATTGAAGAAGCAGGTAAAAAAAAAATCAACTACATGTTTAAAGAACCAGTGGGTTGTCCCATAGCCAATATTTTTAAGGTTGTTTCCCTTTTTCCTACTCACATTTCTCTCGAAATGAACAACTCCCTTTAGGAAGAGATCACTGAAAAACAATTGTTTCTTACTCTCTCATCTTTTCAAAGGTCCAAAAGTCTGGTTCCCGATGGTTTAACGGTATAATTTTATCTAGGATTTTATGACATGTTAAAGGATGACCTGGTGAAGGTGGCGATTGAATCAAAAAAGATAGGATGATGTGGAGTTCAATTAATTCTACCTATATCACCCTTATTCCAAAGGGCCTTGCTCCCTCTTCCTTTGAATAATTTCTCCCTATCTCCTATTGTAATCTCACTTACAAACTCATTGCAAACCATTTAAAACCAATTTTTAGCAGTTTCATATCCGAAGAACAATATGTTTTTCTCTTCAATTGTCAAATACACAATGCGATCTCAATTACACAAGAAGTTCTTCATTCCATAAAGTTGAAAAAAAAACTTCTTTTGTTTGTAAACTTGACCTCTCCAAAGCTTATGATAGAGTAAGTTGGAAGTTCATAAGACTAGCTCTAGTCTAGTTAGGCATGAACCTTGAAACGGTTAACTGGATAATGGGATGTCTTGATTCTCCCTCTTTTGTTGTGCTTATAAATGGTGTCCCTTCCCCTTATTTTCGATCCTCTAGAGATCTTAGATAGGGGTGTCTACTTTCCCCTTTTATTTTTATGTTGGTGGCTGAAGGACTAAGCCTTCTGATAAAAAAGGCTCGTAGAGAAGGGCATCTCAAAGGAATAAGGATCTCCAACTCATAAATTCTTTCTCATCTACATGTTGTTGATGATGAAATTGTGTTTGGTGCAAGCTCAAGATCGTAGTTCCAAGCATTCCAAAATATTCTTGAGCTTTATTATACAACCACGGGAATGCAAGTGAACAAGGAAAAATCCTCAGTAATTATCAACAACCTTTAAGGGGAGGACGTGGCCCAGCTACAAGATTGTTTTCCTTCTGCTCAAAAATAGATTGATGAAGGCCCAAATACCTAGGTTTCGTCCTGAAACCAAAGGACTATGCCTTTTGGATTGGTTGTGGTTCTTCATTAAAATTAAAAAATGAATTACTTTCTGGGCACATTGTTGGCTCTTGAGGGGTTGGAGACTGGTGCTTTTGAAGGTGGTCCTTAGTAGCATGCTTGTCTACTGGGCAGTTGTTGAAAAAATTCCCAAAGGTATTTTTCAAAAGATCAGGAAGTTGTGTTTCCATTTTTTATGGGCCAACAAGCTAGAGAAGAGGGAGGTTCCTCTGGTTAAATGGTCAAAGCTAGCAATGCCAAAAGAACTTGGAGGATGGGGTATAAAGAATTTGGTATGGTTTTGTTGAGATTTGGTAGCAAAAAGAACGTGGAGGCTTATTCATAATGATATGCTATGGGGAAGAGTCATGTCATCCAAGCATTTCTCGGGGAAGTCTATCATATATTGGATTAGGTTTCCAAAGAAGTCCACCCATAATGGCTCGATATGTTGGAAAGCCTTGGTCGAAATGTTTTTGTTAATTGGCAAACATCTGGTTTGGAATATCGGTAATGGAAAACAAGTCCAATTAGGTGAAGACCCTTGGGTGGGTTCGGGACAAGGTTTCTTGTTGTTGGATAACTAGATAAACAACCTCCATGTTAGTGGGACTTTTTCTCTTGGCGATGCAACGCTCCCTACCTTGGATAGAGCAGGTCGAACAGAGTGGAAATCTGCAGGTTTATTGGAGCTGGAAGGGGAGAATGTTGATTGATGGGGGGATTATGTAGCCTCCCTGAAGTCAAATTTAATTATGCTTAAGGAAGATGAAGAAGACTCTTTTTTCTCGTTAGGCAATGAGAAAAGTGGTTTATATTCCGTCAAGCTAGGATATCAACTGATAGCAGAAGAAGAGTTCACAGGTGAAAGAAAATGGTGGTCGAAGTTTATATGGGAGCAAAAGGCCCCTTTGAAATAAAGAATTATTTTGTGGTTGTCTTTTAGTAACAAGATCCTAACATGGGATAATGGATTAAAAAGAGGGTGGTGTGGCCCAAATTGGTGTGCCCTATGCAAATCCAACGTGGAATCAATGCTTCATTTGTTCAGTCAATGTCCCTTTTTTGAGCAAGTTTGGATAAAGGTAAAAAAAGTTCTCAATCTGCAGGGTATGAATTCGAAAGATGATTTAGAAATTTGGGTAAGGAAGTCGAAGGAGTTGTCAGGTCTCAATGTATCATTGCCTTTTTCTTTTGTGTATTTTTTTGGTGGGCTCGTAACAATGTCATTTTCCAAAATGTTCAGATTCTTGATGCAGTAGTAGCGAGTTTGATAATTAAGTTAACTGATGAATTCAGGACGAAGCCAATGAGCAAGAAGAATAGGAATCCTAATATGCCCATAGTTGCAGATGGGATCCCTTGGGGTTTCTTTGACGAGGCCACCCCCCTCTATGTGGAGATGGAGTGTTCTTATATCTTACTAAAACCCATCACTTCACCATTAGATATGCTCCGAGGATGAGTTCAAATAATAAGGCTGAGCTAGTTGTTCTTTGTGCATTGTTGTTCCATGCAGATACTTTGCAGTTGCGCAAGCTTCAAGTGTTTGGGGATTCACAGGTTGTGGTGGACTGATAAATGGGAAGTCATCTTTCCAGGTAAAGAGACTCCAACCTATAATGGTTCAACTTTGGGCGCTGACTAATAATCTGGACTGGTTTACATGTCGACATATTCTCCGAGAACTAAACTTTGATGTTGATGCCCTTTCAAAAGATGATCTATCTTATGAGGTTGACTCTTTTTATCTTCAAGAGTTATCTTAAAATCTTTTATTAAAAGACTGGTTTTTCAAAATGTAAAGTTTGAGTTTGTGGTATTTTGTTCTTTTCTAATACATTTTTGCAATGTGAAGGCCTTGCAAAGGATGAAACAACGATATAGTAGTATCGATATAGTAAAGTTTTGAGCAACAAATATAAATAATGAAAATATAAAATTGTAAGGCAAAAACAATCCAATTTTTTATATAAACGATAATATGTATATTCTCTATTTGAAATATAAAGTTTTTTCATTCTCATATATATCATTCTTCCAAAATCAAAATTTTAAAAATTATTACATTTAAAAAAATAATAATATTATATTATTGTAAATATAAGATGAATCTTAAGCTTGTGATATTGTATTTAATACACTTGTTTTATGTATAATAATTACTCTTTCCTATGCATAGAATTTTCCACCAATCGTGCGTATTGAAAGAGGCTTCAATTTTAGTATCCTAAAACCCTGAGAAGGTTAAATTTCAATATTCCATAAACCTTGCATTTTACCAAAAGTACACTTATTCTTAAAATTTTATCATTTTATCAAAAGTACACATATTCTTCAAATTTGATTATTATTTTGTTTAATAACAAATCCTTGCTTTTGGAATTATTGTTTTTCATTATTATTATTCACGTTATGTTGGCTTTCAAGTTTTGATAATGTGCCATAATTCTAATGATTTCTTTTTTAATTTGAATTGTGTAAAATTTGTAGGCATTCAAGTTTTGATAATGTATAATAATTTTAATGATTTTTTTCAATTTGAATTGTGTAAAATTTGTATTCATTTATGTTTCACTTGATATTATTATTTAGTGTAATTATTTAGTGTAAAAAGGATAAAAATTATATTAAAAAAGTTAAAATAGTATTGAAAAGGAAAGATTGATTAAGAACTATCTTAGCATAATAATTTATTGTTTAATATAGCAATTCGTCTCTTGTTTTACAAATAAGGAGGTCGTATACACTAATTTGATATTTAACTTTTCCAATAGAAAATTCACTTAATTATATTAGTGAATATAATTTTTTACATTTTCTTGACCACACAGATGTTCATAGCAAAACTAGTTCATAGACCATGCTCGAAAACATAAACACATACATCCCCAAAAGAACCAAAAAGTCACTAGAGATGATAACCAGCACGCACACTGCAAAAAGAGATACAAAACAAGGATAAAACCCCCAACAAACACCAGAAAAGAAAACTAAACCATAAGCCGCACACCCCCAAAGGACCTCAAAGTGTTTACCCAACACCACAGGCCCCCAAAGGACCTCAAAGTGTTTACCCAACACCACAGGCCCCCAAAGGACCTCAAAGTGTTAACTAAAACACTGCACGCCCCTAGTGTGGACCTCAAAGCTCTGGTCCAAAACCTCTTCTTGCTAAGGAGGAAGAGGTCAAGGGGGTCCAGAAAAACCGAAGAGAAGACAAAACACCCGTCGCAGCAAACCCCCGAAGCTGCCGCCACCTCAAAACATCGTCGTTAAACACCACCACGCACCCGTAGTTGAGCCTTATAATACCAAAAAGAAGGTTGCCCTGGAAGAAAGCGAAACCTCACCAGTAATCGTTACAGACGCAGGGTGAAGCTCGGCCTCGAACCAGTCGTCGCAGGGTATCGTTTCCGTCGCCAACCGTCGAGCCCTCACTCGTCCAAACTCGTCGCTGCGTCCTGCCACACTACAGAGCCCGGAGGGTTCGATTCCTCTGCCACCATCCTCTAGATCCTCGATCGCCCTTCTCCCGCCACGTCGCAGAGCCCGCTCGCCCTGGTAGTGGCTCTCTGCCCATGCTCGTCCTTCACCATGGAGTTCAGGGATGCAACTAGCGGAAATCTAGCCGCAGAGCCCCAAGCTTGACTATCCAATTTGATATTTAACTTAGTACCTTAAAATTCAATTATTGTTATAAACTCATCAAACTTAATAAAATAGAAAATAATTATATTAATATTTAACTCAAAGATATTAGATATTAAAGTTCATTTACTCAAGAACCTTATAATAAAATATGATAATAGAGTGCACTCACTGAAGACCCTTATAATAAAGATAAGAAGAGTGTCCTCTATTAACATTTGAAATCAATAAAAAGTTAACTCAATTATTGTTATAAACTCGTCAAACTTAATAAAATAGAAAATAATTATATTAATATTTAACTCAAAGATATTAGATATTAAAGTTCATTTACTCAAGAACCTTATAATAAAATATGATAATAGAGTGCACTTACTGAAGACCCTTATAATAAAGATAAGAAGAGTGTCCTCTATTAACATTTGAAATCAATAAAAAGTTAACGTTAAATATGATAATAGAGTGTACTTACTGAAGACCCTTATAATAAAGATAAGAAGAGTGTCCTCTATTAACATTTGAGATCAATAAAAGTTAACGTTAAATATGATAATAGAGTGCACTTAATGAAGATCCTTATAATAAAGATAAGAAGAGTGTCCTCTATTAACCTTTGAGATCAATAAAAAGTTAACATTAACATTTGTGATCAATAAAAAGTTAGTAGTACATTCTAGTGAATTTAAACTTTGTAAAAAAAAAAAAGTATGATGTCAATAGAAACTAACAAAATAGAATTTAAACTTTGGAAAAAAAATATGATGTCACTAGAAGTTTTTTCCATGAAAAAAAATTTCTCAAATTTATATATGGTATAAATTCATTTACAAAGAAAAAACTGCAGTGAGCTTTGGGCTGAGGTCGGTGCACAAAAACAGTGAATCGACCAATAGAAGCTAACAAGGTCCAATTTCTCTTCCACAAGCCAACAAGGTTTATGTGTAATTTTAAATAATCATATAATAATAATAAAATAAATCAACTAAACATGAAAAAATAAAATGTTATTAAAAACTAAACATTAAAGAATAAAATGTTATTCTTGGTAAAAAAAAAAGAGAATAAAGAACAATGTGTCAAAAAGTTATAGTATACCACTTTTGATTTCACTTTATGAAGTGGAGATGACATTGAATGTGGGTACAGTGAACACACCTCTAAATAAATATAAAATGTGATAGCATCTTTTCTTCAACATAGACCAACTGTCAAACACCTTTATCGAAGCATTTTTTATTTTAATTGATTAAGAGAGTTGGAATTTAATTTTTAAATATTATATGAGATGGATTCCCGTCATCACAGGCTTTTGAGATGCATAGAATCATGGCACTAAAAAGAAAAGAATTCAAGGAATGAAAGTGACAACATCCGTTCTTTCTGTAGTGCTTTTTTTTTGGTTTCTAGTGTTCTGGTTTTTAAGTTTTTGGAAGTTCTTATCTTTTTTTTAAGATTTGAGATGGAATGGCTTCTAGTCAGATCAGATCCAGTTTTTTGATGGACTTTGGGGCTTTTTGACTGGGACTTTTGTAAGGTTTTTTTTTTTCCAACGAGAAATTAACTCGATTTATATTAGAGATATAAATCATTTACATCACAAGCAGCGATTAGTTGTTAGTAATGGGCTATTTCAAAATAGCTTCAGGTGTTTAGAGATGTAAAAATTATATATCTTAATATAATTGTGTTAATTTTTCTTTCTGGAAAAAACGTCCGTTCATTTACATTTACTTTATTTGGGAGGCATTATAAAAAAGAGTAAGCTAATAAACAGATCTGTTTTTTGGATTAAAATGGAGTTCTTTTAAAGAAAATAATAAAATGGAGTTCTTTTAAAATGGAGTTCTTTTAAAGAAAATAATAAAATAATAAAAATTTAATTTAATTTTTTATTTTTTCATTATTAATAATAATTGTTAAATAAATTGTGTTAATATAAAATTATTAAATAAATGATGTTATTATAAAATTACAAGATGAATGTTAAAAATTACAATGAAAAGTTTATATTCTCATATACAATATTATACATAATAAATGATATGGCTTTGATATATTTAGATGAAGCTTTTATGTATATATATAAATAGAAGTTAGTTATATAATATTATTATATTTTTTATTATATTTAAATTAGTTATTTTATAATATTATATTTATGATTATAGTATAATGATTATTATTGTTATTATATTATATGTGTTGTTATAAATAATATATATGCTTTAGTTATATGATATATAAGTCAGTGATGTTCATTGTTAGATAATATATTTGTGACTTATATATTATATAAGTTAGTTATATTGTTGCATAATATAATATATTTTGTTATTATATAATAAGAAAGTTAGTTATATTTCTATATATATTATAATTTAAGGTAACTTTATTATGATTTTATTATACTTTCTTATTATATAATAAGAAAGTTAGTTATATTTCTATATATATTATAATTTAAGGTAATTTTATTATGATTTTAATTGATGTGAGATTTATTTTTTAATGATTCAAAGTAGTGATAATATAAAATATATTTGGGGTAGTAAGTGTGGGAGGGATCATTATTGATTTTCGGGGGAATTGCAATCATATATGCATGGAATCTAGGTCTTGGTTCGACCACCAACAATCAAGTACAAGAATATGTTATCTTCAAAGGGGTAAAACTCGTTAGAGAGGCTCAGATTAAGAGCATAATTATTATTGGCAATTCTTTGAACACCATTCTTTGCATGATCAAGGGAACCCTCCCAAAAGACTCTCAACTTGGCAACATCATAAAAAAAACAAGGCATCTACTAGTTGACATGTCGCAAGTGTCATTTCACCACGTATTAAGGGAGAACGACAGTTTGGTGGACTCACAAGCCAACCTGGTTGTCATTAGTTCAAAAAGGTCAATTTGGATCAATGGGAGGTTATCCCATCAACCCATGTCATAATTAACAAAGGATAATACAAGTTCATTGCATGATAACTGGGTGTCATAACCATGCAGGAACCAAGACGCCATCTCAACAGGGGCTTCCCTCGTCTCATATCTAGCACATGCTTGGTCGTACGCTCTTAAAGCTAGAGACTAGTATGCACATGAGAAAGGTGGGATTAATCCCTTAAAGTACCATTCAGTTATGGCAAGGACAATATCTGTAGCATTGGGTCCAAGTTTGGCTTCTACGCTAGGAAATCCACCTCGCCTGAGCGCCATCATGAGGAATCATGGCAGTTAGCGATCGTGTGAAGTCTTTAATTTCAAATATAGGAGATAATCATTATTATGGGTGAGCAATGTCGCAAGAATTCAAATTCAGTGTGTCAAGGCATTATTCATGAAGAGGGTGGCGAACACGCAAGGTGGTAAGGCTCCTTTGGGCTCTCGTCCACTTCCCAACAAAGTCAAGAAATCTCCTGAAGAAGGAAGGCTCAAATTGCAGTTAAACCCAACATTCATAATTAGTTATCATAATAATTTGTAGACAAGTAGAAGGCAATAGGAGAAAGGTGCAGAAGACAAATTTCCTAGGCAATTGAATACATCTAGGAGTTGTATTTGGGAGTCGAATCTCAATTGTGTTGTTGGGTTCGTTGAGTGCAGCTTGGACCCTCCCAATTGTAGCAGACATTGCAATCACTCTCATTCTGGTCAAATGCCTCGCCACAAGAGACAAGCTCGCATTCATGAGGTTCACTCAAACACATTGGAGCAGGAAATACAACAACTCCATATTTCTTATCAGAATTTGTCAACCCGAGTCTCATATATTTTGGACATCCTTATACAACATAGAACAACAATGTGTCAACAACATGATGAGGTTGATGCAATCAGAACACATGTTGAACATCTACAGCTCCAGCCCCGCCCCAGATCTTGTGGACTCACCTTCTAGCAATGGGTCATCGCCAACAATGGACCAACATCAAATTGACTTGAACAGGCCAACACATGATGCATAAATAGAAGAATCAGAGCATCCCAACAATCCTCAGCTAGACATCTAAATGTTTTACAAAATCATATGTATCTTAGGCCTTTTTTACTAAATAGTTACTTGCAAATTTTGGAATGTAATGTATGTAATCAAAACCCATATTGAAAATGAGACAGTAAGGCTAGGACTATAAATGTTTAAAAGGAAAGAATTGTCTTTGGACTTTTTACTACTCTATGTACCTTCTTTGTGTGCTTCAGCCACCATTTTTTATTAATATATTATCCTCTAATTTTTGTCAAAAAAAAATATAAAATACTCTATATTTAGTATTTTAAGAATATTTATTGATTAAGATAATTATTAATGTCCATTGAGACCAAAATTGGTTTATCGAACCTTAAGAAATGTAAGAGATTATTTAGATTTCTTTCAAATCTTATTTCTATGCTAAAAAAGCATTGAGAGAAGTGTTCCAAGACCACCATAGTTTTGATGACTTGGGAGGTTAGGAAGGTCAGTGTTGTGACAGATATTTTGAAATTGTGGTCTAATTTAGGTATGCGTAGGGCAGCCTAGGAGAAAGTGTTTTTCATCTTCAACCCTCTCAGTGTTACAAAGATGACAAATTCTTGCGTCCCACAATGTTTTGGGAACTATCTAATGCCTAGTTTCACTATGTAGCTCATGGGAGTTGGTTTGTATCTTAGCAATGTTGATTTTCTTATTTGCATTAGTTATAATTGAGAGATACTTTTGATCTTCTAGATTATGGTTGACCACCTCCTTGTAGTATCTTAGCTTCCTTTTATCTTCTAATTCTTTATCACGCCACAGATTTTCTTTAAATTTAGATGTAATAATATTTTTAATATTATTAGTATTCTGCTTAATGACATCTTCATGTATTCCCTAGTGATTTAGCCAAGACTTGGTGTCTTTATGCCATCCCTACTTGAGTTGTTGGTGGTTTTGGTTATAGTTTGAAGCAATTTTGGGGAGCCTCTTGCCATCCATGTTGTTTATGTTGTTGTTGTACACTAAGTAACTAATCATGGTTGTGCACTCAATAGGGGAAAGGCTCGCTTCAATGAGGAGGACACGATAGGGTGTATTGCCTTTAATATTGAGATTATAAGTTATCAAATTCTTTTGGATTTGCTCTATCTCTCTCCAAGATTCTCTAGAGATACTACATCCCCAAACTTCGCCATCGTATAAGATAACTAGAGTGACGAGATTATCAAAGAGGAGTTTTTTCTTATGCCATGGCCAAAGGTCTACTAATCTACACTTGTTTTCAAGTCCATAATAAGCTTTTCACCCTCCATTTATCATTTTCTCAACACTATAGTTCCAATTGAGCTTGTGATGAATATTGATTCCAAGATATTTGTATAAAGACACTTCCTCTGTTATTGTTGTCATATATGAAATTGTCATGAGTGATCTTTTGGGATTTTATTATCATAACCTTCATTTTGTCAATGTTCACATTCATACCTATACTAGAGCATAAATCCTTGAGGATTCTTATATGCTTACTGAGGTCATAGGGATTCCTTGAGAGTTGGGCCAGTACAATTGGTGTCTTCCAACCAATGTTCTTATCATTGTATATGCTATAGAGGGTAGGGGATAGGGGACAACCTTGCTTGACTCCTATATTACAGTTAATTTCTTCCAACTAGCCCTCAGTGTTCCTAAACTTGGCAATAACACTCTCATATAGCCTTGATGCAACAACTTTCAACTCAGAAGGAACTTTAGCTCTTCTAACCTATTCCAAAGGTGAGTCCTAGGTACTATGTCAAAAGCTTTTCTAAAATCAACGAAACAACAACGAAGATTGGTTTTATTATTGTGACACTCTTCTACAATGATCCTAAACATAACAAGATGGTCCACCATCAAGATGATATTACTAAGATCTTAAACAAGGTGAGGTTTATATGTAGTTGAATATTGTCAAATAAAAATATGATACATATAATAATAATAATAATAATTTAATTTTAAGGTCATGCCAAGCCAGACACCAAATTGGTGTATGAGACCCCCTTGTTCGTGGGACAAGGGATCCCCTCCGCCCAATGATTTGACTGATAAAGTCTACAAAGATATACATACCCTACCCCCCATATCCAACTTAATGATTATCATTGACCCAATTTTTTGAAACCCTATTGGTTTTTGAATTCCAACTCATCAACACATATTTTCTAATCAAACCCATTTTAGAACCCAAATTAACTCTAATGTTTGTATCTTCTTTTATGGTTTGCTTATTCAAGGAATGCACGGTCCTTTATTCATATAACAAACAAATCCCCACACATTGCATGAACATGTTTAATGAGCTAGACTTCATTTTTATTGAGAGAATCATGTAACTTATTTGTCATGCATAAGTAGACTTCTACCATGATTCAAATTACATGTTTGGTGAAATAAAAATATAAAGAATTTTGCTTAATTTGGAATTAAGCTACAACATATAAAAAAATTCTAATTAAAAGAAAATTTACTACAACACTATACTATACTTAAATTATGTAAATATATAATAAACTATTTTTTTTATAAAACATAAACACAAATTAATTTTTTTTTCCTTTATTTAACTTATATTTTTTTGAAAAAAAAAACTCAAATTATACTAATATAATTTTTTTACATCAAAACATAAACACAAATTAATTTTTTTTTCCTTTATTTAACTTATACTTTTTTTTTGAAAAAAAAAAACTCAAATTATACTAATATTATTTTTTTACATCAACAAATCTGTTGATCAAGGTTAAAAAAACTCGGTACTATAAACTAGTCAGCATACTCTCCAAAGACCCAATCTCAACTTCCTAATACATGGAAAAGAAATCCTCATACTGATGAT
Organism: Picea engelmannii; assembly: GCA_009831015.1. Taxonomy (NCBI): domain Eukaryota; kingdom Viridiplantae; phylum Streptophyta; class Pinopsida; order Pinales; family Pinaceae; genus Picea; species Picea engelmannii. The sequence goes on along the minus strand of ML797178.1, from coordinate 343,501 downwards.
TCATCCAAAACTAATAGAAAAAAATATCGCTATACCCAAAACAAAGGCTATATATCTCAACAAATATCGCTGTACCCAAGAACTTATATTTATTCATGTATATTTAGACTTTTACAATTAATTTCACGTGAGAATCTTAATTCTAATATTTTGATAATCCCAACATCCTTTCCACCAGTCACATTCACATTTATTGTCCTTACACAATGCATTCCAGTGCACACAAGTTACACCACATTCGCACCTTACAACGCAGATACGGATTAGTTTCTTTTTACCTTTATTTGAATCGACTTCATTGTTATTTAAATTCTTACTAAATAAAATTAGTTTTTTTTTTCCTTTGATTGAATTTACTTAATAATTATTTAAATTCTTGCTAAATAATTTTATTTGAAAGTTTTAATTACATGTTCTCTATATAAGGCTTTAAGTGTTCAGTCTTGGAGTATGATTTAAAATTACTTTTGCTTGGCTAAGAGTTCATCAATTTTCGATTGGAAGAAACAGGTTTCAAGACTCAGAGGTATTTGACAGGAGTGAAAGCAGGGTTATTTCAGGTGGCATGGTTTTCCTTGAATAAAGGTGATGAGTCAGCCTGCATTGTCGGATAGCAGCCAGTGATTGGTTTGACATTCTGAGTTATGATAGGTTTTCCCACTCTTAAAAATAGTAAGGGTTACCGGTTGGATAAACGTTCTATTTTTTAGTTTTTTTGGTCGAAATCAGGTGATGTAAATCTGAATAAAATTGTTATTTTTTGTTGTTTAAATTGCATTTCTGAATGCATAAATGAATTCAGCATAGTGAGAAACCTCTAAACACTCAAATTATATAGAATTAGTCACTCAAATCTACAAATCTAACCATTCTTCAAGCCTCACCCTAAAATCAAAAGAAAAAAAATCCTACTTACATTTTCTCTTCCATAATCTCAACTACCTTTTCACCAGTCACATTCACAGTTACAGTTTGTCATAGAAGAGATCTTCGCTGCCCACGACCTTTTCCCTTTCAATTCCTCCAGTTGTGGGGATTACAACCAAACGGTCAGGGTTTTTGGAATCGATGGCCCATTTACCTAACCCCTCCCCGCCCTCTCACATGTTCAGTTTCGTTCGGACGCAGACAAAAGTTAAAGAAGCAACCGGGGATGTTGTAATAATGGCGAGGCCCACCCACATGGCAGGCTCTATTATTTTTGTCACAGCGCCAACCGTCACACGGTTTCTGTCACATCTTACGCGGCGCGGCCTTTCGTGAAGGCAATGCCAGTGCCTTAACCCCCTGCATTGCATTCCCTGAATGCCATTGCCATTTTGCATTCCCTATTGCCATTGCCCTTTGCAGAATCGTAAGTCAACAGGATGACAGTGCATAGCAGCAGCAGCGACAGTAGCAATGGCTCTTTGTGGATGGTGGTCATGGGCTTAATAGTAACAGCACAGCTAGTTCTTGCTCAACAGCAACAGCAACAGTTGCTCTCAGTCGATTACTACAAGTCTTCATGTCCGCAAGTGGAGAACATCATTAGCAAAGTTATGGAACGCAAGCAGAGGGACAACCCAACCACAGCAGCGGGGACGCTGCGCCTTTTCTTCCATGACTGCTTTGTTGAAGTAAGTGGCGTGGCTTGGCTTGGCTACGCTATTGCTGTTATTGAACGTGGCTTGGCTTGGCTATTGTTAGGTATTGATGTGTCTTGGTATTTGCAGGGGTGCGATGCATCGGTGCTGGTATCGTCGATCGGTGCCGGTCACAAGGCTGAGCGGGACGCAGACATCAATCTATCGTTGCCTGGCGATGGATTCGATGCCGTCACCCGGGCGAAGACCGCAGTCGAAGCTCAGTGCCCTGGCGTCGTCTCATGTGCAGACATTCTCGCCATTGCAACCAGAGATCTCATTAGTCTGGTAACCGATCTTAACTGTTTTTTAAAAATTTAGTGGTTGGTAAATTCGACTTGAATTTCAAGGGATTTGACTGTACATTTCAAGGGATTTGACTAGACTTGAAATTGAGACTCCTTCACTGTTCTTGAACTTGTGACTTCTCTATGGACTTGACCTTGTGATCTCTCCATGGACCTCTCTCCATGTCCATTACCAGGGCCATCCATTGGCAATAGCAAACATGCCCTTGATATAACCATGAAGCTAAATCAATTTATGTTGCTTTTCTTTGTGACCTCCTTCTCCTCATGCCAATATACCTTTGGATCCAACTGATCCAGCTAATTCTTAAACCTGATCCGTTTATATTGGTTCCCTTTGTGACCTCCTATCTCCTCTGCATCCTCATTGAAAATGGTCCAACAAATTGACCCAATTCTTAAGGTTAAATCAATTTATGTTATTTTCCTCCGTGACCTCCCATTCCCATGGCAACATGCCTTTGGCCAATAGCCTGCTGGTTGTGATTGAGCTAATCAGCTAGTCCTTAAGTCTAATCAATTTATGTTCTTCTTTTGTGACCTCCCCGTCTCTTTAGTATCTCTGTGACAACATGTCCTTGGCTAATGGTCCTATTGATTGAGATAATCTTTATGTGCCTTCCATCTACCCATCCACTCTACAACATACCTTTGGCAAATGGTCCAGCAGATTGAGCTAATCAGTTATGTCCCTTGCCTTTATTTCTTTCATTGGTTTGTTTATGTGGCTATATTGTACATGATGGCAGATAGGGGGGCCAAAATACCAGGTCAAGAAAGGACGCAAAGACGGGCTTATCTCAGAAGCATCCCGAGTTGCGGGCAATCTCCCAGAAACAACGATGAGTGTGGACGAGCTCAACGCCTTGTTCGAATCCAGGGGCTTGAATCAGTCGGAAATGACGACTCTCTCGGGAGCCCACACTGTGGGCTTCTCGCACTGCAAGGAGTTCATGGGGAGGATCTACAAGGAGCCCATGGATCCCACCATCGATCCTAACTACGCTGTGGGCCTGCAGAACGTCTGCCCACAGCAGAACCTGGATCCCAATATGGCCGCCTTCAACGATGTCCTTTCTCCCAGGACTTTCGATAATGTTTTCTATCAGAATCTGCCCAAGGGTTTGGGCTTGCTGGCCTCTGATCAGATCCTCTACAGCGATGCACGGACCAGAGGTCTCGTGGAAACATACGCTTCCAACCAAGATGCTTTCTTCCGAGACTTTGCGCTTGCCATGGATAAGCTCGGCAGCGTGGGCGTTAAAACAGGCTACGAGGGAGAGATCAGAAAGTCCTGCGATGCTTTCAATAAACACAGTTAGCTAATCGTTGCATACCCTCTTTGTCTGCCTGAGTGTAAATATAATCTCCCCGGTATACGCTATTTCCCAACTGCTACGTCCGGGTAGCAGATTAGAGTTCCCTGAGATGGCCAGTTATTATTCTTATACTGTACACGCAAAATTTCACACGTCCGTCTTTATATTTTTTCTGAGAAAATTGATTTGTTGTAAAAGATCCAACAATAAACTTTGAGCTGGTTTGAGCCTATTAATGCAGCAGCATTTGATTGATTTGCATTCCGGATGTATTCTCTCTTTTCTTTTGTGAAATCTGTTAATGCAAGAAATAGAAGTGGAATACACAGGTAAGAATAGAAAAGTAATGGTGAATTGAAAATTTTGTTTGAATTTGGATATTAACTTTAAGTGGAGTTTAGGTTAGATGGTTGAGCAGGCACGGTGATATTCCCTATCAAAATTCAAATCTCAAAGACATGTAGTATTCCTGATGGCCCGTCTCGCCTATGCAAGCGAGTGTTGTAATCCAGCTAAACGTCATTGTTTAAATTTGGTTGTTATCTTCTAATGGGATTCCAAAGACATGCTTTGTTTTTCATGGGTTGTCTCACCCATGCAAGAGTGTTGTAATCCAGCTACACTTCATTGTTTAAATTTGGATGTTATCTTTTAAAGGGGTCTAGGTTAGATGGTTAAAACTTAAACCTGCATGGAGTCTTGTAAGCCAGCTACATTTCATTGTTTAAATTTGGATATTGTTTTAACATGGGGTTTAGGTTGGTAGTTAAGCCTGTATGGAGATATTATTTATCAAGTTTCAAATCTCCAAGGACATGTTTTGTTCCTTATGTGCTGTTTCACCCTTGCAAATGAGTGCTGTAAGCTACCTACGCTTCATTGTTTAAATGTTGATTTTTTTTTCCATGGGTTTAAGTTAAATGGTTAAGTAGGCATGGTGAAATTCCTTATCTAGATTCAAATCTTCAAAGACAACCCAAGGCAACGGGCCTACCCATAGTAGCATAATTGGTAATGTATGAGTAGGACAACCAAAATTGAAAACATAAATGTAACTGAAAATGTAATCAAAGGCATAGCTGGTAGTGGTAGTCATTCCATAGTGCAACCGTCTCACTATAGAATTTAACTAATAGGCAAAGGGATGGTAAACCAGCCATTTCCAAAGGCATGTGGCAGTTACTTATACAGTTAGTTAACATTAAAATTTAGAATGTTGGCATTGGATGCGAACTACGTGAATGT
>ML797178.1:305004-323710 GCA_009831015.1 Picea engelmannii | reverse complement strand
CAGTGCGGGAGAGGGAGAAATGATAAGCTCGGGCTGGAGGGGAGGGGAGGAGCAAATGGAGGGTGAGTCGAGAGGCGAGACCGAAGGCCGACGAGGTTTCAATGGAGAGCCCCTCCGCGGCCTCCCCCTTGGGCGCGGCATAAGGTGGTTCTTGTAGCTGGCCAAAGAAGCTAGTTGCACCAAGCAGAGGTAGAATGCCTGGAGGCGAGTAGGGGCTGCAGAGAGCAAGAGAGTTCACACAGGATCAGGCCATGGCAACGAAGGGAGGAGCCCTTCGAAACGCGAGCAGAGACAAGGGACACACACCAGTAGCCAAGCTATGCGAAGACGCGCATAAGGAGAGGGAGCCTGCATAAATGCGCTTTCACGTCGTAGTAAGAGCTATTTAATGCCGGAGGAGAGTGGCAAGTGGTGGCACGAGCCCGTCACATGGCTCCATGCCCCGGTGTATGGTGCCTGCCTCCGTTGTATGCCAAGTGTGCCGCACTAGCACCCCATCCGAGGGATCAATAAGTTAAAGTTAATCCAAACATTACAATACAATTATATATATAAATGATGATAAATGAGTGCAAATGAATGTTAAAAGACAGCCATCAAATCAATTCAAGATTTATTTATAGGCAAAAAAAATAAATTGGTAGAGTTTATTTACATTATAAATCACTTCTCATTTCAAATATTAATCTATATATTACTATAATACTCACACACTAATATTAATATTACTATAAATCACTTCTGTTATTAAGCAATTCCATTTTCCTCTCTACTTTGAAATTGTTGAAGAACAATAAAATCAAACAAATTGCATACAACACATAATGTCATACTACTTTAAATTTAGCAAATTATATTAGATGTATAATTTTGTTCTCTGCTCGAGAGATTACAAAACAAGGTAAACAAAAACAGAGGTAAAAGTATATGTACAGTCCATGCTGGTTATTACATAAAACTACTTCTGTCTGCCATAATAGAAAGAGGACAGAAATGTGTTGTGGGAAAGGTCTACGCTAAAGAGAACTTTGAGCTGTGCTCTGCTGAGAGGATAGTCTTAAACTGATTACCTAGTATTAAGTTATTAATAAACCATTATTTAGTAGAGTTGAACATTGAAAATTAATGAATATCAGGTATTAGTCCTTGATATACCTTAGTTGACAGTTTTCTCAATGGACTGTTTTTTCAATTTTATTTCTTTAAGAATTCTCAATTAAGCTGTTAAAATAAATTCATGAGCTCGTGTAGTTCTTTCATATTACTCCTTTGCACTTGAAAAGAAAATGGAAACCATTAAAATAATAGGCAAATTGAAATAAGAAAATTGACATAAAATCGTAATTGTTTCTTCTTAAAGACTCCTTTCCTCTCTACACCAATCCAATAAAAATCTAAATATCTATTAGAACAATAAAATAATGAGAAAAATCTATTAAAACAATAAAAATAAATAAATAAATATATAGATATTATATAGAGATATCTAAATATCTATTTGAACAATAAAATAATGAGAAAAAATTACTAAAACAATAAATAAATAAATTATATATATATATATATATATATACCATAATAATGTAGATATTATATAGAGAACAACCATGTTGAAGATAACTTAACCATAATGATACCATCACAATTAAAAGGGCTAATATGGGAGTGCAAACCAATGTTAAAATATAGCCTTCAAAGCAATTCAAGAATTATACACCAAGGCCCGCGTTCAATTGGCAGAAATTTTGGTATAGGTTATTTGAATTATAAACCACCTTTTGTCTCACAAAGAAACAACTTTGACCGCCTTGTTGGAAAGACATTACAGAATAGCAATGAAATAAATAAATTGCATACAGAATACAATGTTCTACTTCCTTACATTACCTACTATTAAGTTGCTAATAAACCACTATTAGAAGAGCAAAGTCAAGTAAATTGCATACAGAATACAATGTCCTCGGTCCTTATATTGCCTGCTATTAAGCTACTAATAAACCACTATCTGGTACTACAATATTTGTAGAATTGAACTTTGAAAATAAATAAATCTCGTACTATAATATTTGTAAAGTTGAACTGTGAAAATAAATAAATATTGGGTACTAGTCCCTAATATACCTTAGTTGACAGTAGCATAAACATAACCACTGAAAAAAGGGAATTGGAAACAAGTTTTCATCAAACAGAAGCGAAAGGAACATATAAAACTTCCATTATGCATAAATATTGAAAAAATTTAACCCAAAACTGCTATCTCGGGCCACAATTATATAAAAATATCTTCAAAAGGTTTTTAGAAACTCATCCTCAGGCCAGACTTACATAGAAAATGATCTACTTGTTAAAAAAACATCAAGTGACTGGCTAGCCTATTACATGTTTCCCAGCTTCCAGGGAAGACAATCTCTCCAGGGTACTAACCCTTCCAAGCAACCAATTCAAATTTGATGTGGATTTCACGCTTCCCCAATTCTGAATCACACAGATCACATCATAAAAAAAGAACATAAAATTAGAATAAAGATAAAGCACATGCAGTAGAACAAGAAGGAAGGCTAACGCACTAAAATCAGAACTTACAGATCTTATTGAATGCAACAATATCACAACTCTGAATGTACTCATTGGCCGGTTCAGCTGTGAGACAATCCTCGATAAGATCGTCAACAGATACCAGGTCATCCTCGATGGTCATCATTATCTGTAGCTTCTTGATTCCATATCCCACGGGAATGAGTTTTGAGGCTCCCCAAAACAAGCCCTCCATCTTGATGCTGCGTACTGTTTCCTCCAGTTTTTGCATATCTGTTTCATCATCCCATGGCTTCACGTCCAGAAGAACCGAAGACTTCCCACCTGTTAATGGATCAAACCAACCATGAGAGAGAACGAATTTTGATGGTTAGTTTATAAAGCAGGGGTGTTCCATACCCCACCCAAATTTCAAATCCCACATATACACATTTCACCCCTCATGAACCTTTCAGGTGGTGATGGCCAGGAGGCAGGGGCAACCTGTCAATGTATCCAGCCAACCATGAGGGAAAACGGAATTTTGTTTATTAGTGCAAAATCAAATTATAACGTCAAAAGGTCTTGATTGGTTAGTAAAGTAGGTGTTCCGTATCCCACAACGGTTTAAATCCCACAGAACACATTTCACCCCTTGCAGAACATGGCATGCAGTTGGAGCCACCCTTCATGGAACATTTGATGTGGCTAGAATCAGCAAGACATGTTAATGCATCCAAGAACCCACTAGGAAGGAGGGATTTTGATTAGAGTGCAATGCAGTAAAAACAAAAAGGCATCAACTGGTCTTGGCTAGTTGGTAAGGTGTTGCATATCTCCGCCTGGGTTCATATCTTAAGGAGACATGTTTCACCCCTCCTGAACCATTTAATGCGGTTGGGACCAGGGGGGCAGATCATACATTCATCAAAGTTTAAGTTTAAATCCTATGGGGACAAGTTCCACCCCTTCTAATCCATTTAATGTTGATTAGGCCAAGTGCAAGTCCTAAGCAAATTTGACAGAATAGAATCCCACTGACAGTTTCTCAGACAAAGGAATCCATCTTTCTAGAGCGTTGTAAGTCATTGACATTACATTGTAATACTCCCTACATGTTTTTGGAAGCATTTCGAAAAGAGAAAAATTTATAAAAGGAAAGAAATATAAACTAATCAAATGAGCCATAGTCCTTTTAAAGTGAGTTTCTACAGTGTTAGTGCAGTGTTGGCTAAACGTCGATTCCTTCGCAACAGATCAATGAAAAGCAAAATTTACTAAAATTAAGTCTAAATATTGAAGAATTTAACCAAAAATCAGAATAACTCACTCTCTTTCTTTTTAATAGAGGCTTTTACAGCTGCCGAGCGTTCCTCGGCTGCCTTCTTTTCCTCTTCGGTTTCTTCACCGAAGAGATCCACATCATCGTCATCCTCGTCCTCGTCCTTGACAGGAGCAGGGGTCGAAGCCTACATTAAACAGACATACCCTCACAATGACTTTCACTGAATATCATATTGCAATCTCAAAACCAGCGAAAACAAAGATAAAAGAATGCGCTACAAGATCAAGCATTAACTCACCTTTGATGGTTGACTCCCTCCTTCAACTTGAACACCAACACCTTCCCCAGAAAATCTGCCAATGGAAAATCTTACTACTTTAGCCAATCCATTTCTAAAAAGAACAAAAAAATGTAGCAACTGACAATCTTAATTAAAAAGATACCTTGGGGCTAGTAGGGCACTGATGTGATTGTACCAACGAGAGGCATTGATGTAATCGGATCCAGGTGCTTTGCCAAGTGCACAGTAGACTCTTATGTCATCTGTTGATGCCTGATACCTACCCAGAAAACAAACCAATCTAACATGTTACATTTCACAATAAAGAAAATCAAGGAAAGGGGGCAGAGTAAGAATTCAGGCTCACCCGGAAATGTAACTGCGTGTAAGCAGGAACTGATCCAGATGCTCCACGCCTGATGCAGTGCTCAGATTGGAGAATGTGACGGCCATACTGGCGATTCAACCTTATTATAACCCTTGGCAACAGATTTAAAAAAAAATGAAATGAAGCTGGAAATCCTCGAAGGCGTACCTTGGTCTCTTTTCTGTAAAGAAAGAATTTACTTCTCTTAATGCGCCCTCGGCCTCTGCCTCGCTTCCGCCGATTAGAGAAAGAATGGATGAGAGGAGGGTTTGGTGTGCCCTCTTAAAAGGTATCAAATCAAACCCTAAATGACCACTGCCATAGGACTACTTTCTCCCCGCCGCGTCCGCCTAATAAGGAGTTAGTTTTAAGTCAAAGGTCCAAAATCCATGAAACCCTGGCTACTTGGATCCAAGGGCGCAAGCCTCTTGATACTTAAAAAATTGAGCTTAAAAGTATATAAATTCGAAACTCATTTTAGCCTTTAGATTTATGGATTTATTAAGTAATTAATGAATTGAAAATTATTAAAAACTAAATAGATAATAAAAAATGGAGACAAATATTTTAATGTTTAAAAATATTGGATTTAATTTAGATTATAATAGCAATAAAAAATAAATTAAATTAGTATATAGTTTTATTTATGTGATAATGCACATTATCCTAGTGCAACTATGTAATCCTCTATGTTAGTATTTTGTTTCACATTAATATTTTAACCCCTTTTTCTTTAAACACAATCATGACATTGAAAGGAACAATTGCATAACACTAACATAGAATTACATAGTTGTATGTTCACAATCATGACATTAAAATGGAACAATTACATAACATTAACGTAGAGTTACAAGTTAAAAGGGAGCAATTACATAACACTAACATAGAGTTACATAGTTGTAGGTAAACATGACATTTCATCATGTCAATGTTATAGTTAGTGGTGCTTTTATCTAGCCACTCGTGAACTAGCTTGCTATCTTGGTGATGGGGTCAAAGATGGCCTAAACCTCATGCAACATCTCGAAGGGTGTGTGGCATGCAAGGAGTCCTGAGAAAATTTTCCAAAAGTTACTTGAGGTGTTTTAAATTAAGTGAACACTTTTCAACTTATGCTTGGGTGTATACTAGCATAGATCTATCTCCTCTCTCCTTATGTGTTATTCCAAATTTGCTATGAGGTCTAATCCATGTCAACAGATAAGCTCCAACATACCATGATCATTATGTCAATTGGGGTGCCTATGGAAACAATGATCATCTTACTAAGATAATGGTTGATTGGTTATAGGATGAATATGTGTGTTTACTTGCCCTGTCCCCTCATCCCTTTTGGGATGTTGATCTAGGAGGATACTAGTGGCCACCCCCCTGTCCCACTAATTCATAATGGTTCCACATCTTGGTAGTTTTTCTACGGTTTTTCGGGTCCCAAACTTTCGGGGTTGTTTTGAGGTCCTAAATGATGTTTTTTTGTCACGACAATGCCTAGCTTATAACCAAAGGTAGATACTAGGTTGAATGGAATGTGTACTCCTCGACTAAATCTTTTTGATGGGGTATCGAGCACCCCAAACGATGATTGTATGCAAAAGTTGTGTCATATGGGAGTTGACATATCAACTAACCACATCGGGGCCCACAAACCTTTTGGTGTTTCAACTTATGGGGTTGGGGTTTTATATGTTTAGAGTTTTCTCATTGATAATTTATGTTAAAAGGCCTTTTCAACCTCTTTGTAATCAACTTCTTGCAAATGAGCGTAGCCGTCACATCTCTATATTCATAGATAGGCTACCACCATTCTAGCTAGCTTATGTGCTTTCCATTTTATAGACTTTTATATTCCTGACAGTCATTAATAGAATCTAAGTTTAATTATATTATTGTGTTTCTTGCAATATCTTTGTGTATTTCCTTGTCATATCTTTGCCTTCGTTTCGTTCTCAATATAATCCAGATCAGTGGTATCAGAGCAGTCTGCTCCTTGTCATTTCTTAGTGCATGTCCCCGACAAGGTCAAGGTATAGAGAGTTGGGTCTCCAGCTAGTTTCTCTTGAGAACAACCACTCTTGCCAACCCAAGTGACCTCCCATGGCAGAAGAAAAGAGAGACGATGGAGCAGTGATCCTATCAAATTATTGTTCAAGGAAGCCTTTGTGCAACAAAGGAACAAGATGATGGATAATTTCGCCCAGTTCCTTCGATGGCTGCCAATAACAATGGTGACACCTTCAACCAACAGTCACTTCAGAGATGCGACACCCTTCAAGGTACAAGTTAACTTTGATATTCCTTTATTTGAAGGCAGATAGACATCGATGCTTTGGAAAAATGGTTAAGTCTTCTAGAGTGTTATTTCTCTGTCCAAAATTTTTCCAATGTTGAAAATATCACCTTTGTGCTCCTTAAAGCCCTTCCCATGTAAGAGATTGGTGGGAAACTTACTGTGAGAAACATATTGAAGATGAGTCTGCAATTTTTAGGCCATAACCCACTTGGGCGACTTTTGTTGATGCCTTCAAGGAGCAATACTACCCTATTGGAAACTATAGTACACGAGATGGACAACTCTATGTCGAGAGAGAGGCCAGACGGTGTTGGAGTACACCAACATCTTCTATACATTGTGCACAAAGTTGGGTATTAAAGACTCTGCGCAGCACCAGGTCCTAAAATACCGCAGTGGCATACATAGGTACATCCAAACAAATATGTAGTTCCTAGACATCTCCTCATTAGGAGTCGCTTACCGATATGTTATCAAAATCAAGGAAAAGTTCAAGCAAAAGAATAAGCAGGATTTCAGTTATGCAAACCCATCGTAGCATAAGCACAGTAAAGGTGGCCCTAACTCCTAGAGAAAAGGATAGGGCAGGGATGACCAACCCCGAGACAACCAGTCCAAGCCACAAGCAAAGAAGGGTAACAAGAAGTCAAAGAAGGACACCAGAAAGTGGTGTGAGTTCCACAAAGGCCCTTGGAACAACATTGATGAATGTCACTCTAAACAATCATTGTTGGCTAAGATGAAAGCCTCAGAGTCAGATGTCGATGCAGACTCTGATTCAGAACTGGATAAGGGAAAACAGATCATTGACGCAAAACCTGGTGTCACCATCACTACCACAAAAGTTCATCGAGAGGAACCAGAGGAGCCTGAAGAAGGGAGCACCTCTTCCACTCACGGATGTGGGTGAAGGGGACCCCCATCCATTTCATTGTTGATAGCGATAACCAAAAGAACCTAATCTCTACAGAGGTCATCAAGAGGTTGAACCTAACAATGACGTTGCATCCTCATTCATACACCATCGGTTGGCTCAGCTAGGGATGAGACATTTGCCTCGGCCATCAATGATGCCTACACTATGACATCAAACACTTCAAAGACAAGGTATTGTGTGATGTTTCCCCCTTGAAATTTGTGATGTTCTTTTAGGACAACCATATATGTGGAAGTGTCATGTTGTTTATGAATATAGGCCCCATAGTGTCATTATTACTTTGGGAGGTCAACTCTACAAGGTAGTAGAGGCAGTCCCAACTATTGTGGTCTCTTTGGTCTCCACATAACTGCGCAGAAAGGTGATCTCTCAGATCAAAAGATTTGTCCTCTTTATGGTTAAGTTGTAAGGTGAACAAAAGGTCACTACAACCACCAAAACCTATGCACGAGGTCTCTCTACACAACAACAACAAGTGAACAAGATAGTATAAGAACACAAAGATATCTTTGGCTCACCTACTTGGGTGCCTTTGCACTGGTAGGTAAAGAGCTCAATTGATTTGACACCCGGTGCCCCTCTTCCTAACGACCCTGTATACATGTGTTATGTTATGAAGAATGAAGAAATCAAATGCCAAATCCAAGAACTAATTCTGAAGAGCCACATTAGACTAAGCTCCTCACCTTCCAGGAGCCCAATTGTTCTGGTATAGAAGAAGGACAGGACATGGTGACTTTGTATTGATTATAGAACCATGAATAAGATCGTAGTCAAGAACTGGTACCCAATCCCCCAGATTGATGACTGATCCGGATTTTATGAGCAGAACGAAATGAATACAGATTATTAACAGGTGCTTAACACAAAATAACAGAGATACTGTAAAATTGGTTTTCTATTCAATAACGAAATAAGCTGAAACTGTAAAATGCAGCGGAAACAAACTTGTTGGAATGGTGGCGGCTTATCTCTGAGAAGAGACGTGACAGTTGCGTGCATTCGCAAGAAGAAGATTACAATGAGGCTCTGAAGTCCTTTTTACAATAAACAAGAATGCAAAAACCCCTAGACATCCAAAAACCTAACCCTAGGAGATGAAGCGCCAAAAGTCATGTGGGCCCCGTTTGGGTAAATTAGTACATCAACTTCCCGGGGTCGTAACTTTTGCATACGATCTTCATTTTAGGCGTGTGATATCCCGTTGGAAAGGTATAGTCAAGGAGATTCATTTTGGGGGCTCAATCATGTATTTATCTATCTATCCTTAAAAACCTTCATTTAGGCCCTCAAAATGGTCCCGAAAGTCAAAAAACTGCTAAAAATAGTAAATTGCCAAAATTGTCAGAAAACTTTTTTGAGCCAGTTGGAAAACGTGGGTGGCCACCGATATCCATCTGGATCAATCCTCCCTCCTTAGGAAGCAATGGTATCCATTGCATTGGTCCCCCATCAGATGAGGAAATTTCTGCTGAATTTGGCCCCGGGTGAGCCACTTGCCTTGGTGCAGGAGCTGCGTTGCTTTGACGACTCGATAAAGTTGGATCCTTTGTTGTCGAGTGCCCTTGATCTGTGTGTCCACAATCTGATCATTAGATTCATGTTGTATGCAGTCGGGGTTGAGCTTTGTTGGTGTCAGTTGTTCTGCTACTTCTGAGGTGTCCAATAATGGTGGGAAATAAGGGCGAAGGAGATCCACATTGAACATTGGGTGCAGGCCAAGGAAATGAGAAATGTTGAACTTAAAAGAATTATCCCCCACGGCCTTGGTGATAGTTTACAACCCATAATGGAGTGGGTGAAGCTTTCAATGGGTTCTTGTAAGGCGTTTTTTTTGCAAGTGCAACCAAACTTTGTCGTCCACCTGAAACTTATGTGGCACCCGATGTTGATCATGGTGTTGTTTGTACTTGTCATTGGACTTCTGTAGGATATCCTGAACCTGTTGGCAGATGTGCTGGATCCTCTCAATGAACCGGGTAGGTTTGTCCGCTTCAGTTGGAGCAGGAGATGAGTCGGTCGAGGTGATCGCAAGGGGAAGTGCAACATCTATGGGACCCAATGGTTGGAATCCCAACCCCACCTGAAAGGGGCTGTGGCCGGTTGAGCCATAAAGGGCTCGATTGTAGCTATGTTGGACATAGGGAAGGCTCTCATCCCATGTGTGAGGGTGCTTTGAATTATACATGCGAAGGATATGCACAATCATTCGATTTACAACCTCGGTTTGGCCATCTGTCTAGGGGTGGAAGGTCGTGGATTTGGTGAGCTTGGTGTCTAGCAGTGACCAGAGGCTCAACCAGAATGTGCTAAGAAATCGATTGTCCCAATCTGAGATAATGGTTTGTGGGATTCCAAAATGTACCCAGACTCGTTCAAAGAAGAGCATGACAGTGGTCTCTGCTGTGATTCTCTTCTTCCAGGCAACCAGAATCGCCATCTTAGAAAAGTGAACAACAACCACAAAAACACAGTCATTTCCCCGCTTGGTGGACATGAGGCTCGACATGTAGTCCATTGAGATGGATTCCCATGGCCTGTCAGGAGTAGGAAGAAGGGTGTACATGCCCTGTTTCTTAATGGTCGGTTTGGCAATAGCACAGGCAGTGTAGGAATTGATATACTTGCTGACTTCCTGTCAAAGTTTTGGCCAGTAGAAATGTTTTTGTAGCATCACCACTGTCTTTTCGACACCGAAGTGTCATGCCACACGAATGTAGTGGGCTTCCCAAATCATCTTCACTCGCTCACTTGATGGAACACAGATATGGCCCAGACGACACGACAACCCATCCTGAAGATGGAAATTATCGACAACTGTGTTTGCACCCAACATTTGGTAGGTGGTGGCGAATTCAAGGTCTGTCTCATAGAGTTGGGGCCATATAGATGTCTCATGGCCGCAAGAGTCTGGCACCGTGGTGAGTATCGCGACTAGCGGTCTGCTGAGGCAATCAGCGATGCGATTGGTGCTTCATGTTTTATACTTGATGTTGAGGTGAAATTGCTGCAAGTATGTGGACCACTTTTGATGGCGGTCATTTTGCAATTTTCCCTATGTCTGCATGAACTGCAGTGGCTTATAATCAGTGTGGATGACTGCCTCATTCCCAAGAATGTAATGTCTCCACTGGCGACAGACTTGCACAATGGAGTACATTTCTTTGTCGTAAGTAGGGTACTTACAGACAATATCTGATAGTGTCTCACTATGATAGGCCACAGGGTGGCTGTGCTGAGTGAGAACGGTGCCCACGGCATAGTTTGAAGCATTTGTCTCGATCTCAAAGGGATGTTGTAGGTCTGGTAGTGAAAGTACTGGGGCTGAGCACAAACGCTGCTTCAAATCATCGAATGCTTGTTGTTGGCACCGACCCCATGCAAATTCTACCTTACCACGACCCTTGTTTATTTGGCTGAGGGCCCATGCAATATGGGAGAATCCCAACACGAACCTAGGGTAGAAATTGGCAAGGCCCAAGAAGCTTCGAAGCTCAGTGGGTGTTGTTGGGGCTAGCCAATCATGGATGACTTGGATCTTGGTTGGATCCACATGTACGCCATGCTGATCAATGATGTAGCCCAGGTAATGGACCCGGGATCCATGCCGAAGGAGCATTTTTCCAAGTTGGTGTATAGCTTGTGCTGTCGCAAGGTGTGCAGAACCTGCTGAATATGCTGCAAGTGTTCGGCCCAAGTCTTGTTATAAATTAGAATGTTGTCTAGATACACCACTACAAAAGTATTGGTGAATGGTCACAAGATATCATCCATCATCCTCATGAAAGTGGCTGGGGCATTTGTCAAACCAAAGGGCATGACCAACCATTCAAAAAGGCCTTCCTTTGAATTGAAGGCAGTCTTCCATACATCTGTCTGTTCTATCGGGACCTGGTGGTAGCCAGACTTTAGATCAATCTTACTGAAGTATTTGCCCCCCGTGAGTTGATCACGGAGGTCGTCGATTCGGGGAATCAGATACCGGTTTCTGACTGTGATTTTATTCAGAGCTCGGTAATCAATACAGAGTCGCCAGGTTCCATCTTTCTTTTGTACCAACACGATTGGGCTTCCGCAAGGTGATGAGTTGGGGAAGATGTGCCCCTTATGGAGAAGTTCTTGGATCTATCGCTTGATCTCCTCATTCTCTAACAAAGAGTGACGATAGACTGGCCCATTGGGTAGCGATGCGTTGGGGGTCAAATCGATGGGGTGCTTGACCTGGCAGTGCAGAGGTACCCTTATAGGTGAGGAGAAGATATCTGAGTATTCCTCCACGACTTTATCTACTTGCTTTTGTTGTGTAGAGAGGTCGGTCGCATAGACCCTGGATGTGGCTGTGATCTTTCGCTTATACTGCGAGCGAATCATGAAGAAGACAAACTTCCCCATCTAAGAGATGACCTTCCTGCATTGCTTAGTAGAGATCAAGGAAATAGCACTAGGTGGGACTGCCTCAGGTATCCTGTACAATTTCCTGTTCAAAGTAATAATAACACTATGAGGCGTAGACTCATATACAACATGACGTTTCCATAAATAAGGTTGGCCCAAAAGAACATAAAAAACTTCGAGAGGCACAACATCACACAATACCTTGTCTTTGAAGGGCTTGATGTTGTACGACAGTCGACACTGTTGGCTGACGTGGAGATCGCTTCCTTAGCGGAGTCATCCAATGGTGTACGGTTGTGGGTGCGGCGTTGTTGGCAGGGCCAACCGCTTGATGACTTCTACTGAGATGAGGTTCTTCTGGCTACCGCTATCAACGATGAAGTGCATCGGGGTGCCTTTTAAGAACATATGTGAATGGAAGAGGCGCTCTCCTTCTTCTAGCTCGTCTGGTTCACCAGGCTGGAGCTTGGTGGTAGCAACAGTGGCACTGGGTTCCGCGTCAATGATCCATCTTCCCCTTTCTGGTTCTGGCTCAGAGTCAGAATCTGCATCTCATTCAGAGGCTTTCACTTCGACCACCAGCGACTATTTTGAGCGGGAGTCAGCAGTGTTATGCCAAGGGCTCTTATGGAAGTCGCACTACTTTCCAGTATCTTTCTTTGTCTTTTCGATGTCCTTCTTTGCTTGCGGCTTGGATTGGTAGTCCTGATACTGTCCATATTTGCTCTGTCTTTTGTTCTGTGGGTTGGGGCCACCCTTTCCTGGTTTTTGTTGTGAGGGGTTCCCAGGCCCAAATTTTCGCATCTTTTGTTTGAGCTTCTGCTCGATTTTGACGACATATCGGTAGGCTGCGCCCAAGGATGAGATGTCCATAAATTCCATTTCGATTTGGATGTATCCATGCAGAGCACCGCGATACTTGAACACTAGATGTTGCTCTGAATCTTTGATACCCAGCTTGGTGCGCAAGGTATGGAAGATATTTGTGAAATCTGGCACTGCTTGGTCTCTTTCTTGCTGCAGTGTGGTCCATTTGGTATACAGGTCGTCATAACTTCCGACAGGGTAGTATTGTTCCTTAATAACATCCCTGAAGGATTCCCAGGTGGCCATGACTGAAAATAATGAGGTTTCCTTTATTTCCTTTTGCTCACAGAAAGTTTCCCACCAATCTTTGACATGGGGAACGACTTTGAGGAGCGCAAAAGTAATCTTTTATCTATTCGAAAAGTTATGGACGGAAAAATACCCATCCAGTAGATTCAACCACTTGTCTACAACATCTGCGTCTATCTGACCTTCAAATATAGGAATATGGAAGTTTATTTGTACCTTGAAGGGGGTTGCGCCTCCGTTCGAAAAAGATGTGTCATCTGTTGGTAGTCGCCGAAGGATTTGCGCGAAATTATCCATCATCTCGTTCCTCTGTTGTGTGAGGGCTTCCTCAATCAACAGTTTGAAAGGATCTCCTATCCCGTCATCTTTATTTTCTCCTGCCATGAGAGGTCGCTTGGGCGTGCGAAAGCTTCTGTCCTCAAGAGAAACAAGCTCGAGACCCAACTCTTTGTACTCCGACCTCGTTGGGGACATGTATTAAGACGACAAGGAGCAAACCGCTTTGATACCACTGATCCGAATTTTATGAGCAGAATGAAATGAATACATATTATTAACAGGTGCTTAACACAAAATAACATAGATACAGTAAAACTGGTTTTCTATTCAATAACGAAATAAGCCGAAACTGTAAAATGCAGCGGAAACAAGCTTGTTGGAATGGTGGCGGCTTATCTCTGAGAAGAGATGTGAAGGCTGCGTGCATTCGTAAGAAGAAGATTACAATGAGGCTCTGAAGGCCTTTTTACAGTAAACAAGAATGCCAAAAACCCTAAACATCCAAAAACCTAACCCTAGGAGATGAAGCGCCAAAAGTCATGTGGGCCTCGTTTGGGTAAGTTAGTACATCAACTTCTCGGGGTCGTAACTTTTGCATACAATCTCCATTTTAGGCGTGTGATAGCCCGTTGGAAAGGTATCGTCAAGGAGATTCATTTTTGGGGCTCATTCATTCCTTTTTCAATAATTGAGGAGATCGATCCTGAAAAACCTTCATTTAGGCCCTCAAAATGGCCTCGAAAGTTAAAAACTGCTAAAAATAGTAAATTGCCAAAATTGTCAGAAAATTGTTTTGAGCTAGTTGGAAAAGGTGGGTGGCCATCGATATCCATCTGGATCAATCCTCCCTCTTTAGGAAGCAATGGTATCCATTTTCTTGAGGTCCCCCATCAGATGAGGAAATTTTTGTTGAATTTGGCCCCGGGTGAGCCACTTGCCTTGGTGCAGGCGCTGCCCTGCTTTGACTACTCGATAAAGATGGATCCTTTGTTGTAGAGTGCCCTTGATCTGTGTGTCCACAATCTGATCATTGGATGCCTATTGTATGCAGTCGGGGTTGAGCTCTATTGGTTTCAGTTGTCCTGCTACTTTTGAGGTGTCCAATAATGGTGGGAAATAAGGGTGAAGGAGATCCACATTGAACACTGGGTGCAAGCAAGGGAAAGGAGGAATGTTGAGCTCAAAAGCATTATCCCCCATGGCCTTGGTGATAGTGTACGAACCATAACAGAGTGGGCGAAGCTTCCGATGGGTTCCTGTAAGGCATTCTTTCTGCAAGTGCAACCAAAATTTGTCGCCCACCTGAAACTTATGTGGCACCCAATGTTGATCATGGTGTTGTTTGTACTTGTCATTGGACTTCTGTAGGATATCCTGAACCTGTTGGCAGATGTGTTGGATCCTCTCAATGAACCAGGTGGGTTTGTCAGCTTCAGTTAGAGCAGGATATGAGTCGGTCAAGGTGATCGTAAGGGGAAGTGCAACATCTATGGGACCCAATGGTTGGAATCCCAACCCCACCTGAAAGGGGTTGTGGCCAGTTCAGCTATGCAGGGCTCAATTGTATCTATGTTGGACATAGGGAAGGCTCTGATCCCATGTGTGAGGGTGCTTTGAATTATACATGCGAAAGATATGCACAATCATTCAATTTACAACCTTGGTTTGGCCATCTATCTGGGGGACGTGGAAAGTCATGGATTTGGTGAGCTTGGTGTCTAGTAGTGACCAGAGGCTCGACTAGAATGTGCTGAGAAATCGACTATCCCGATCTGAGATAATTTTTTGTGGGACTCCAAAATGTACCCAGACTCGTTCAAAGAAGAGCTTGGCAGTGGCTTCTGCTGTGATGCTCTTCTTGCAAGCAACCAGAATCACCATCTTAGAAAAGTGATCAACAACCACAAAAACACAGTCATTTCCCCGCTTGGTGGACAGTAGTCCCGACATGTAGTCCATTGAGATGGATTCCCATGGCCTGTCAGGAGTAGGAAGAGGGGTGTACATGCCCTGTTTCTTAATGGTTGGTTTGGCAATAGCACCGGCAGTGCAGGACCTGATATACTTGTTGACCTCCTGTCAAAGTTTCGGCCAGTAGAAAATGTTTCTGTAGCATCGTCGCTATCTTTTCGACGTCGAAGTGTCTTGCCACCTGACTATAGTGGGCTTCCCAGATAATCTTCGCTCGCTCATTTGATGGAACACAGATATGGCCTAGACGATACAACAACCCATCCTGAATATGGAAATTATCGACAACTGCATTTGCACCCAACATTTGGTAGGTGGTGGTAAAGTCAGGGTCTGTCTCATAGAGTTGGGGCCATCTAGATGTCTCATGGTCGCAAGAGTCTAGCACCGTGGTGAGTGTCGCGACTGGCGGTCTACTCAGGCAATCAACAACGTGATTAGTGCTTCATGTTTTATACTTGATGTTGAGATGGAATTGCTGCAAGTATGTGGACCACTTTTGATGGCAATCATTCTGCAATTTTCCCTGTGTCTGCATGAACTATAGTGGCTTATGATCAGTGTGGATGACTGTCTCCTTCCCAAGAATGTAGTGTCTCCACTGGTGACAGGTTTTCACAATGGAGTACATTTCTTTGTCATAAGTAGGGTACTTACAGACAATATCTGACAGTGTCTAACTATGATAGGCCACAGGGTGGCCGTGTTGAGTGAGAACGACGCCCACGACATAATATGAAGCATTTGTCTCGATCTCAAAGAGATGTTGTAGGTCTGGTAGTGAAAGTACTCGGGCTGAGCACAAGCACTTCTTTAAATCATCGAACGCTTGTTGTTGGGACCGACCCCACGCAAATTTCGCCTTACCACCACCACTGTTTATTTGGCTGAGGGCCCATGCAATATGGGAGAATCCCAACACGAACTTGCGGTAGAAATTGGCAAGGCCCAAGAAGCTCCGAAGCTCGGTGAGTGTTGTTGGGGCTGGTCAGTCATGGATGACTTGTATCTTGGTTGGATCCATATGTATGCCATGCTGATCAATGATGTAGCCCAGGTAATGGACCCGGTCCATGCCAAAGGAGCATTTTTCCAAGTTGGCTTATAGCTTGTACTGCCACAGGGTGTGCAAAACATGTTGAGTATGCTGCAAGTGTTCGACCCAAGTCTTGTTGTAAATTAGAATGTCGTCTAGATACACCACTACAAAAGTATTGGTGAATGGTCGCAGGATATCGTCCATCAGCCTCATGAAAGTGGCTGGGGCATTTTTCAAACCAAAGGGTATGATCAACCATTCAAAAAGGCCTTCCTTTGACTTGAAGATGGTCTTCCATACATCTGTCTGTTCTATCGAGACCTGGTGGTAGCCAGACTTTAGATCAATCTTACTGAAGTATTTGGCCCCCGTGAGTTGATGAAGGAGGTTGTCGATTCAGGGAATCGAGTACCGATTTCTGACTATGATTTTATTCAGAGCCCAGTAATCAATACAGAGTCGCCAGGTTCGATCTTTCTTTTGTACCAGTACGATTGGGCTTTCGTAAGGTGATGAGCTGGGGTGGATGTGCCCCTTGTGGAGAAGTTCTTGGATCTGTCGCTTGATCTCCTCATTCTCTAACAAAGAGTGACGATAGACTGGCCCATTGGGTAGTGGTGCGTCGGGGGTCAGATCGATGGGGTGCTTGAC
Source organism: Picea engelmannii (assembly GCA_009831015.1). Lineage (NCBI taxonomy): Eukaryota > Viridiplantae > Streptophyta > Pinopsida > Pinales > Pinaceae > Picea > Picea engelmannii. The sequence goes on along the minus strand of ML797178.1, from coordinate 306,583 downwards.
CTGGCAGTGCATAGGTACCCCTGTAGGTGAGGAGAAGATATCCGAGTATTCCTCCACGACCTTATCTACTTGCTTTTTCTGTGTGGAGAGGTCGACTGCAGAGACCCTGGATGTGGCTGTGATCTTTCGCTTATTCTAAGAGCGAATCACGAAGAAGACAAACTTCCCCGTCTAAGAGATGACTTTCCTGCATTACTTAGTAGAGATCAAGGAAATAACACTAGGTGGGACTGCCTCGGGTATCCTATACATTTTCTTGTTCAAAGTAATAATAACACTACGAGGCCTAGACTCATATACAACATGATGTTTCCAAAAATAAGGTTGGCCCAAAAGAACATCACAAACTTCGAGAGGCGCAACATCACAAAATACCTCGTCTTTGAAGGGCTTGATGTCGTAAGACAGCCGACATTGTTGGTTGACGTGGAGATCGCTTCCTTGGCAGAGCCATCCAATGGTGTAGGGTTGTGGGTGCGATGTTGTTGGCAGGGACAGCCACTTGACGACCTCTACTGAGATAAGGTTCTTCTAGCTGCTACTATCAACGATGAAGTGCAACGGGGTGCCTTTTACCCACATTTGTGAATGGAAGATGTGCTCTCCTTCTTCTGGCTTATCTGGTTCACCAGGCTGGAGCTTGGTGGTAGCAACGGTGGCACTGGGTTCTGCGTCAATGATTCGTTTTTCCCTTTCTGGTTCTGACTTAGAGTTAGAATCTGCATCTGATTCAGAGGCTTTCACTTCGACCACCAGTGACTATTTTGAGCGGCAGTCAATAGTGTTATGCCAAGGGCTCTTATGGAAGTCGCACCACTTCCCAGTATCTTTCTTTGTCTTTCCGGTGTCCTTCTTTGCTTGCAGCTGTAAATGTGTTGAACCTGCACATAATAGATCTAGCTAAACAATAATACACACATTTGCAGAGAGAATTGGAGAAGGAAGAACAAGGAGAGAAAGAATGGAAGAATTATCATTAACCGTTACAAATAATGAATAATTTACACATGATATACTTTGTATAACTCAATGAGTTCGACTTGAGGTGAACCAAGTCGCCATAGTGGTGGTATAGAGTGATATGGACACACACCAACAGTTACGGGAGTGAATTGCCACCTATTCTAGTCTCTTAGGCAGTTACGGGAGTGAACTGCCACCTAGTTGAGTTAACTAGTCAACTAGTCTTTAGTTAACTGACTGAACAGTGAGTAGTGAGGAGATAACTCAGGGAATCAAGGCTAATGCGCCACTTTGGTGATGATCCCAAGGCAAGGTCGAATTAGCATGTTGTTGATCCCAATGTTGCATGGTGATGACCCCAATGCAACATCTAAACTCAACTCAACTAGTCAAACTGAAGTGTCAACTGAAAGAGAATATTCTCCAGGTGGAATATTCTCCCCTAAAATATTGGAGGCTGAATAATGACTAATTATGACTAATAAACAAATAAAAACCTTAGGAAAAAGAAATCCTAGGTGTGTGTGAAGTAACTCCAACACCCCCCTGAACATTACTATGGTGAAAATAAAGATTGGGTCCCGGCAACGAGGCCATGTTAGGTACCCAAGTACAA
>ML797178.1:271281-304932 GCA_009831015.1 Picea engelmannii | reverse complement strand
CAAGGTACAATGTATGTAAAAAGAAGAACTATAGTTTCTAGGCAACTGTGTCCTTCACTCCACGATGACCTCGCAGAGAATGGAATTTCTGCTCAGTGAAGGTCTTGGTGAAAATGTCTGTCGTCTGTTCTGCTGAAGGATAGAACTGTAAGTCGATGATCCCCTCGTGTACTAAGTCCTATATGTAGTGCATGTGGATCTCGATGTGCTTCGTCCGCTACCTTTGAACTGGATCTCTGCAGAACTTCAGAGTGCTTTGCTTATCACACCAAATGACAATCAAGCAATGAAACTGAATGCCCAATTCAGTGAGAAAATGTTCTAGCCACATAGCCTGAATGGTTATGTTAACTACCCCTCTATACTCTGCCTCGGTTGAAGATAGAGCAATGACAACTTGCTTCTTGCTCGCCCAACAGATAGGCCCAGAACCAAGACTAAGTGAGTAACCAGATGTGGACTTGCGATCAATGATATCGCCAGCCCAATCAAAATCAATAAACCCAATGAGATCTAATGTAGAGTCTGCTGCATAATGAATCCCAAAGGTGATGGTGCCCTGTACGTATCGAAGGATATGCTTTGCAACTTTCCAATGTAGCTCATGCGGCTCCTGCATGAACCTGGAAACTGCGCCAACTGCATATGAGAGGTCTGGTCTGGAGTGTGTGAGATACACCAAGCTCCCCACTAGCTTTCTGTACAGTGTGTTGTCAACGAATGGAGTCTCCCCGCCATCCTCAAGTTTGACTCCTGATAGGAAAGGATTCAGAGCAGACTTGAAGCCTGTCATGTGAAATCTCTCAAGGAGATCTCGTGCATACTTGGCTTGAGACAGTTTGATGCCTGATGCATCCTGATTGATCTCAAGTCCAAGGAAGAAGTGTAGCATACCCATGTCTGTCATCAAAAACCTGTCATGAAGAATCCTCTTGACTGCAATAATCTTTGAAGTTGAGCAACCAGTGATCAACAAATCATCGACATACAGAACTAAAAGTAGAAGTGAATCAACCGTCCTGAGCATGTATACATTCGGGTCTGACTTACAACGTACAAAGTTCCGTGACAATAGGTAGTAGTCCATATTGGCATACCATGCCCTCAGAGCCTGTTTGAGGCCATAAAGTGACTTCTTCAGTTGACAGACCAAAGATGAGTCCTGCATAAATCCCTAGGGCTGCTCCATGTAGATCTCCTTAGAGAGATCACCGTGAAGAAATGCATTCTTCATGTCCATCTGATGGACTTCCCATCCCTTGGCTGCCACAATGACAAGTGCCAATCGAATGGAATCCATCTTCGCTAATGGAGCGAAGGTCTCATCATAGTCAATACCATGAACCTGTTGAAAGCCTTTGGCGACAAGCCTAGCTTTGTATCTGTTGATCTGTCCATCCGCTGCGCTCTTGGTCCTGTAGACCCATCTGCATTTGACAATTTTCCTCCCAGAAGGAAGGGGAACTAAATCCCAAGTCTGGTTCTCGAGGAGGGAGTTGTACTCCTCCTACATGGCGGATTCTCAAAATGGATTTCCAGCAGCCTCGCCATAAGACTGTGGATCTAAAGAATGAACCAAGAAAATATGCCTTGAAGGCAATGGTTCAGTAGGAGTGAGTGCGACAAGAGGCTCCTCGAAATCAGATTGAGTCCTCCTAGTATCGGTTGGATCACCGACAAGATACCCTGCATCCTGAAGAGTAGTCTGTGCCCACTTGGGCCTCTGCTCTAGCTCTGCAACTGCATCTAGATGCTCTGACTCTGCATCCGACTGTACTGACTCTAAATCTGAATCTGAATCATTTGATTCCTCTGAATCAGAACTCTCGTTTGAAGAAGAGTCGGCATGTTCATCATCTCGGACAGGTGGAAGAGTGAAGGTGTCTGCATGCGGCTGTTGAGGTACATGCGAGACACGTTCCCCGAATTGGACACTACGCTCAATGATGAGTCGGTCCGAGGAAATATCAATAAGACGATATCCCTTCACACCATCAGGGTATCCAACAAAAATTCACTCATTTCTCTGTGGATCAAGTGCCTTTCTCTTTTTAGAGGGAATCCGGGCCCATGCACGAGAACCAAAAATGCGAAAGTGGGTCACTTTTGGTTTGAGGCCGCTCCAAGCCTTGTAGGGGTTCTTATCCTGACAGATCTATGGGGAGATCTATTTTGGATGTATGTTGCACAGTTAAGTGCTTTGACCCATAGTCTTTGTCGTAGTGACTTTGCATGCAACATGCAAGATGCCATCTCCTTTAGAGATATGTTTTTCCGCTCAGCAAATTTGTTTTGCTGCGGAGTGTAGGGAACTGTATGCTGCAACTGAATCCCTACCTCATGGAAAAGATTGTGGATTTCATGATTTAGATACTCTCCTTCGTTATCATTTCAGAGGACTTTGATCTTCTTTCTAGACTATGTCTCAACCAAAGCTTTGAAATCTTTGAGGTGTTGAAAGACCTCAAAGTTTTGCCTGAGAAAGTAGATCCATGTAAAACGTGAGAAATCATCAACAAAAATGAGAACAAACCTCACTTTGTTGATCGATGGATGCGGAAAAGGACCCATGAGGTCACTATGGATCAGATCTAAAGGTGCGGAAGCTCGCTGAGACTTTCCTTTGTCGAATTTCTCTTGAGGGTGTTTCCCGAGAACACGTCCCTCACACACTCCCTTGGAGAAATGGATGTCTGGTAGACCATCAACTAATTTGTGCTTGCTAAGTTGTTGCATGTATATGAAATTCAAATGTCCAAACCTTTTGTGCCATATCCTACTACTTTCATCAGCATGAGCAAGCAGTAAAGCATAATCAGGTTCAATGAATTCAGAAAATGTATACAATCTAGACTGATGATATACCACACCGGTAGCAACATTAGAGCTGGTTTGCATGTCGTATATGTCCACAGAATTTGGTGTGAATATGAATTTATTTCTGGTGTTGGAATTCGTCATCTGATACACAGAGAGAAGGTTGACAGAAAGCTTGGGAACATGCACCACATTCTCGAAATTTCCGTTGGTGAGTTCAGTCCTTCCTTTGCCGGTGACTTCAACATAAGAGTTGTCCCCCATCAGAATAGGAGGACCTTTGCATGCATCCAATGAAGAATAGATTTCTTCTGAGGCAGCCATGTGATGTGATGCTCTTGAATCTACGATCCAAGCATCGAGAGAGGAGTTGATGGTAATCAAGGCATGGCTAGAATTGCCTTTCTTGGAATTCAGATCTTATGGCTTCTTCTTCTTTGCACCCTTAGGGATGCGATCTCCAAGGTTGTTTTGTTTAAGTATTTGAGACATCAAATCTATTGTTTTTTGCATGCATGCAGATTCTGAATGGAATCCTTTGTGACAATATGAACATTTTTCTCCTTTTCATCCCTTTTCTCCTTTGGATCTGGAGGCATCGGTGAAGGTTTTTGTGTACCCTTCCTTCTTCGTATGTGCATGAGCTTTCTGCTTATCTTTATCTTTAGATTTCTGATATTTGTGGCTGCCATCATGCATAGTGAGTGCATGAGCCCTTGGGCCTTTGATTGTGCCCATGTTGATGAGCTTGGTTTGCTCTTGTGTCAGGGATTCAATAAAGTCCTCAAGAGAAGGCATCTTCTAGGTGGATCCAGAGGCAAATATGATAGTATGGAATGTGGATACGAATATAGATAATTCAGGTCTAAGCTTGGAGAGAATGGTAAGAACCATTTGTTTCTCCTCCGCTAATTTATCAACCCTACAAGATTTGAGTTGCGACAGTAAATCCTTGAATTTTGTAAAGAAATATTGGATATTGTTGAAGATTTTTGGATCCAATGTGAGTAGCTCCACTTCCAGCATGTGTCCCCTTATCTCATCCTATTTTCCAAAGAGCCCTTCCAAGATTTTCCAGGCTTCATTGGGAGTCTTACAGGAAGATATGTGAAAAAAGAGATCGGGAGAAACAAGACTGCAAATTGTTCCGAGTGCCTCATCCATGCGATTTAAGTACTTGGATTTTTCTATGGCCGATGTCAGTTTTGTATCTGTATTCATGGTTAACCTATACAACCCTCTGGATCGGAGATGTATGGCTATTTTCTCCTTCCATGCAAAATAGTTGTAAGGTGTAAGAATGAATTCTTTTTGGAATTCCATCTCTCCGTTGTCTTCAATCTGTTGTACCTACAAAAAATTTTGGTGTAGCTTTTGGTTAGCAGTCTATCGGCTTTGATGCCATGTAAATGTGTTGAACTTGCACATAATAGATCTAGCCAAACAATAATACCCACATTTGCAAAGAGAATTGGAGAAGGAAGAAGAAGGAGAGGAAGAATGGAAGAATTCTCATTAACCGTTATGAATAATAAATAATTTACACATGATATACTCTGTATAACTCAATGATTTCGAATTGAGGTGAACAAGGTCACCATAGTGGTGGTCTAGAGTGATTTGGACACACACCAACAGTTACAGGAGTGAACTGCCACCTATTCTAGTCTCTCAGGCAGTTACGGGAGTGATCTGCCACCTAGTTGAGTTAACTAATCAACTAGTCTTCAGTTAACTGACTAAACAATGAGTAGTGAGGAGATAACTCAGGGAATCAAGGCTAATGCGCCACTTTGGTGATGATCCCAAGGCAAGGTCAAATTAGCATGGTGATGATCCCAATGCAACATCTAAACTCAACTCAACTAGTCAAACTAAAGTGTCAACTGAAAGAGAATATTCTCCAGGTGGAATATTCTCCCCTAAAATATAGGAGACTGGATAATGACTAATTATGACTAATAAACAAATAAAAACCTTAGGAAAAAGAAATCCTAGGTGTGTGTGAAGTAACTCCAACAGTGGCTTGGACTGGTAGTCTTGATACTGTTCATCTTTGCTCTGTCCTTTGTTCTGTGGGTTGGGGCCACCCTTTCCTGGCTTTTGTTGTGAGGGGTTCCCAGGCCCAAATTGTCGCGTCTTTTGTTTGAGCTTCTGCTCGATTTTGACGACATATCGATAGGCCATGCCCAAGGATGAGATGTCCAGAAATTCCATTTCGGTTTGGATGTATATATGCAGAGCACCGCGATACTTGAGCACCAGATGTTGCTCCAAATTTTTGATACCTAGCTTGGTGCGCAAAGTATGGAAGATATTTGTGAAATCTCGCACTGCTTGGTCTCTTTTTTGCTGCAGTGTGGTCCATTTGGTATATAGGTCGTAATAAATTCCGACAGGGTAATATTGTTGCTTAATAGAATCCCTTAAGGATTTCCAGGTGTTCGTGACTAAAAATAATGAGGCTTCCTCTGTTTCCTTTTGCTCACAGAAAGTTTCCCACCAATATTTGACATGGGGAACGACTTTGAGGAGTGAAAAAGTAATATTTTCTCTATTCGAAAAGTTAAGGATAGAAAAATACCCTTCTAGTAGATTCAATCACTTGTCTACAACATCTATGTCTATCTGACCTTCAAATATAGGAATATCAAAGTTTATTTGTACCTTGAAAGGGGCAGCGCCTCCATTCGAAGAAGATGCGTCACCTGTTCGTAGTCGCCGAAGGATTTGTGTGAAACTATCCATCATCTCATTCCTTTGTTGCGTGAGGGCATCCTCAATCAACAGTTTGAAAGGATCCCATGTCCCGTCATCTTTCTTTTCTCCTGCCATGAGAGGTCGTTTGGGCATGCGAGAGCTTCTGTCCTCAAGAGAAGCAAGCTCGAGACCTAACTCTTTGTACTCCGACCTCGTTGGGGACATGCATTAAGACGACAAGGAGCAGACCGCTCTGATACCACTGATCCAGATTTTATGAGCAGAACAAAATGAATACAGATTATTAACAAGTGCTTAACACAAAATAATAGAGATACAATAAAACTGGTTTTCTATTCAATAACGAAATAAGCTAAAACTGCAAAATGCAGCAGAAACAAGCTTGCTATTATGGTGGCGTCTTATCTCTGAAAAGAGATGTGACAACTACGTGCATTCGCAAGAAGAAGATTACAATGAGGCTCTGAAGACCTTTTTACAATAAACACAGTCATTTCCCCGCTTGGTGGATGGGAGGCTTGACATGTAGTCCATTGAGATGGATTCCCATGGCCTGTCAGGAGTAGGAAGAGGGGTGTACAGACCATGTTTCTTAATGGTCAGTTTGGCAATAGCGCAGGTAGTGCAGGACCTGTTATACTTGCTGACCTCTTGTCAAAGTTTCGGCTAGTAGAAATGTTTCTGTAGCATCGCCACTGTCTTTTTGATGCCGAAGTGTCCTGCCACCCGACTGTAGTGGGCTTCCCAGATCATCTTCGCTTGCTCACTTGATGGAACACAGATATGGCACAGACAACACAACAACCCATCCTGAAGATGGAAATTATCGACAACTGCATTTGCACCCAACATTTGGTAGGTGGTGGCGAAGTCAGGGTCTGTCTCATAGAGTTGGGGCCATCCAGATGTCTCATGGCCGCAAGAGTCTAGCACCGTGGTGAGTACTGCGACTGGCGGTCTGCTCAGGCAATCAACGATGCAATTGGTGCTTCCTGTTTTATACTTGATGTTGAGGTAGAAGTGTTGCAAGTATGTGAATCACTTTTGATGGCGGTCATTCTGTAATTTTCCCTGTGTCTGCATGAACTGCAGTGGCTTATGATCAGTGTGGATGAATGTCTCCTTCCCAAGAATGTAATGTCTCCACTGGTGACAGACTTGCACAATGGAGTACATTTCTTTGTCATAAGTAGGGTACTTACGGACAATATCTAACAGTGTCTCACTATGATAGGCCACGGGGTGGCCGTGCTGAGTGAGAACGACGCCCACGACATAGTCTGAAGCATATGTCTCGATCTCAAATGGATGTTGCAGGTCTGGTAGTGAAAGTACTGGGGCTGATCACAAGTGCTGCCTCAAATCATCGAATGCTTGTTGTTGGGACCGACCCCACACATATTTCTCCTTACGACCACCACTGTTTATTTGGCTGAGGGCCCATGCAATGGGAGAATCCCAACACGAACCTGCAGTAGAAATTGGCAAGGCCCAAGAAGCTCCGAAGCTCAATGAGTGTTGTTGGGGTTGGCCAGTCACGGATGACTTGGATTTTGGATGGATCCACATGTACGCCATGCTGATCAATAATGTAGCCTAGGTAATGGACCCGATCTATGCCGAAGGAGCATTTTATCAAGTTGGCGTATAGCTTGTGCTGCCGCAGGGTGTGTAGAACCTGCTGAATATGCTGCAAGTGTTTGGCTCAAGTCTTGTTGTAAATTAGAATGTTGTCTAGATACACCACTACAAAAGTATTGGTGAATGGTCGCAGGATATTGTCCATCATCCTCATGAAAGTGGTTGGGGAATTTGTCAAATCAAAGGGCATGACCAACCATTCAAAAAGGCCTTCCTTTGACTTGAAGGCGGTCTTCCATACATCTGTTTGTTCTATCGGGACCTGGTGGTAGCCAGACTTTAGATCAATCTTATTGAAGTATTTGGCCACCGTGAGTTGATCAAGGAGGTCATCGATTCGGGGAATCGGGTACCAGTTTCTGACTGTGATTTTATTCAGATCCCGGTAATCAATACAGAGTTGTCAGGTTCCATCTTTCTTTTGTACTAGCATGATTGGGCTCCCACAAGGTGATGAGCTGGGGCGGATGTGCCCCGTGTGGAGAAGTTCTTAGATCTGTCGTTTGATCTCCTCATTCTCTAACAAAGAGCGATGATAGACTGGTCCATTGGATAGTGGTGCGTCAGGGGTCAGATCGATGGGGTGCTTGACTTGGTAGTGCAGAGGTACCCCTGTAGGTGAGAAGAAGATATCCGAGTATTCCTCCATGACCTTATCTACTTGCTTCTACTATGTGGAGAGGTCGGTCGTAGAGACCTTGGATGTGGCTGTGATCTTTCACTTATTCTGAGAGTGAATCATGAAGAAGACAAACTTCCCCGTCTGAGAGATGACCTTCCTGCATTTCTTAGCAGAGATTAAGGAAATAACACTAGGTGGGACTGCGTCGGGTATCTTGTACAATTTCCTGTTCAAAGTAATAATAACACTACGAGGCCTAGACTCATATAAAACATGACGTTTCCATAAATAAGGTTGGCCCAAAAGAACATCACAAACTTAGAGAGGCACAACATCACACAATACCTCGTCTTTGAAGGGCTTGATGCCGTACGACAGTCAACACTGTTGGCTGACGCATAGATCACTTCCTTGGCGGAGCCATCCAATGGTGTAGGGATGTGGGTGCGACGTTGTTGGCAGGGCCAACCGCTTGATGACCTCTCCTGAGATGAGGTTCTTTTGGCTACTGCTATCAAGGATGAAGTGCAACGGGGTGCCTTTTACCCACATTTGTGAATGGAAGAGGCGTTCTCCTTCTTCTCGCTCGTCTGGTTCACCAGGCTGGAGCTTGATGGTAGCAACGGTGGCAATGGGTTCTGCGTCAATGATCCGTCTTCCCCATTCTGGTTCCAGCTCAGAGTCAGAAGCTGCATCTAATTCAGAGGCTTTCACTTCGGCCACCAGCGACTGTTTTGAGCGGCATTCAACAGTGTTATGCCAAGGGCTCTTATGGAAGTTGCACTACTTCCTGGTATATTTCTTTGTCTTTATGGTGTCCTTCTTTGCTTGCGGCTTGGACTGGTAGTCCTGATATTGTCCATCTTTGCTTCGTCCTTTGTTCTGTGGGTTGGGGCCACCCTTTCCTGGCTTTTGTTGTGCGGGGTTTCCAGGCCCAAATTGTCGCATCTTTTGTTTGAGCTTTTGCTCGATTTTGACGACATATCGGTAGGCCACGCACAAGGATGAGATGTCCAGAAATTCCATTTCGGTCTGGATTTATCTATGCAGAGCATCGCGATACTTGAGCACCAGATGTCACTCCGAATCTTTGATACCCAGCTTGGTGCGCAAGGTATGGAAGATATTTTTGAAATTTGGCACTGCTTGGTCTCTTTCTTGCCACAGTGTGGTCCATTTTGTATACAGGTCGTCATAACTTCCGACAAGGTAGTATTGTTCCTTAATAGCATCCCTGATGATTCCCATGTGGCCATGACTGAAAATAATGAGGTTTCCTATGTTTCCTTTTGCTCACAGAAAGTTTCCCACCAATCTTTGACATGGGGAATGGCTTTGAGGAGCGCAAAAGTAATATTTTCTCTATTCGAAAACTTATGGACAGAAAAATACCCTTCTAGTAGATTCAACCACTTGTGTACATAATCTGCATCTATTTGACCTTCAAATATAGGAATATCAAAGTTTATTTGTACCTTGAAGAGGGCGGAACCTCCGTTTGAAGAAGATGTGTCGCTTGTTGGTAGTCGCCGAAGGATTTGCGCGAAACTATCCATCATCTTGTTCCTCTATTGTGTGAGGGATTCCTCAATCAACAGTTTGAAAGGATCTCCTGTCCCATCATCTTTCTTTTCTCCTGCTATGAGAGGTCACTTGGGCATGCGAGAGCTTCTGACCTCAAGAGAAATAAGCTCGAGACCCAACTTTTTGTACTTCGACCTTGTTGGGGACATGCATTAAGACAACAAGTAGAAGACCGCTCTGATACCACTGATCCGGATTTTATGAGCAGAACAAAATGAATACAGATTATTAACAGGTGCTTAAAAACAAAATAACAGAGATACAATAAAACTGATTTTCTATTCAATAATGAAATAAGCTGAAACTTTAAAATGCAGCGGAAACAAGCTTGTTGGAATGATGGCGGCTTATCTTTATGAAGAGATGTGACGGCTGTGCGCATTCGCAAGAAGAATATTACAATGAGGCTTTGAAGACCTTTTTACAATAAACAAGAATTCCAAAAACCCTAGACATCCAAAAACCTAACCCTATGAGATGAAATTCCAAAAGTCACGTGGGCCCCGTTTGGGTTAGTTAGTACATCAACTTCCAGGGGTCGTAACTTTTGCATACGATCTCCATTTTAGGCGTGTGATAGCCTGTTGGAAAGGTATCATCGAGGATATTCATTTTGGGGGCTAAATCATGAATTGAGCTATCATTGAGGAGATCGATCCCCAAAAACCTTCATTTAGGCCCTCAAAATGGCCCCGAAAGTTAAAAACTGCTAAAAATAGTAAATTGCCAAAATTGTCAAAAAACTGTTTTGAGCCAGTTGGAAAAGGTGGGTGGCCACTGATATCCATATGGATTAATCCTCCCTCATTAGGAAGCAATGGTATCCATTGCATTGAATTCCCCCATCAGATGAGTAAATTTATGCTGAATTTGGCCCTGGATGAGCCATTTGCCTTGGTGCAGGAGCTGCCCTGCTTTGACAACTCGATAAAGATGGATCCTTTGTTGTCGAATGCCCTTGATCTATGTTTTCACAATATGATCATTGGATTCCTGTTGTATGCAGTTAGGGTTGAGCTCTGTTGGTGTCAGATGTTCTGCTACTTCTGAGGTGTCCAATAATGGTGGGAAATAAGGGTGAAGGAGATCCACATTGAACACTAGGTGCAGGCCAAGGAAAGGAGGAATGTAGAGCTCAAAATCATTATCCTCCATGGCCTTGGTGATAGTGTACGACCCATAATGAAGTGGGAGAAGCTTCCAATGGGTTTTTGTAAGTCGTTCTTTCTGCAAGTGCAACCAAACTTTGTCGCCCACCTGAAACTTATGTGGCACCCAATGTTGATCATGGCGCTGTTTGTACTTGTCATTGGACTTCTGTAGGATATCCTGAACCTGTTGGCGGATATGTTGAATCCTCTCAATGAACCGGGTGGGTTTGTCAGCTTCAGTTGGAGCAGGAGATGAGTCGATCGAGGTGACCACAAGGGGAAGTGTAACATCTATGGGACCCAATGGTTGGAATCCCAACCCCAACTGAAAGGGGTTGTGGTCGGTTGAGCTATGCATGGATCGATTGTAGCTATGTTGGACAAAGGGAAGGCTCTAATCCCATGTGCGAGGATGCTTTGAATTATACATGCGAAGGATATGCACAATCATTCGATTTACAACGTCGGTTTGGCCATTTGTCTGGGGGTGGAAGGCCGTGGATTTGGTGAGCTTGGTGTATAGCAGTGACAAGAGGCTTGACCAAAATGTGTTGAGAAATCGACTGTCCCAATATGAGACAATGGTTTGTGGGATTCCAAAATGTACCCAGACTCGTTCAAAGAAGAGCTTTGCAGTGGCCTCTACTGTGATGCTCTTCTTGCAAGCAACCATAATCGCCATCTTAGAAAAGCGATCAACAACCACAAAAAGACAATCATTTCCCCACTTGGTGGATGGGAGGCCCGACATGTAGTCCATTGAGATACTTGTTGACCTCCTCTCGAAGTTTCGGCCAGTAGAAATGTTTCTGTAGCATCGCCACTGTCTTTTCGACGTCGAAGTTGTTAGCTCCCAAAATGAACCCGTTCCTTTGGTCACATTTTGTGGTGGATATCATGGCTATTGGTAGTTTCCCCAATTCATTTTTGAGTTTTTCTAGTTGCAAAACGTAGGTTTTGGTTTTTGTTTAAGAAAATAATATGACCCATAAAAGTCTTCTTTTCAATTTTTTTATAATTCACTTTCAACAGCTAACGTGTGTCCAAAAGATGAGTGTTAGCTGCGAAAAGTGGCGACTTTCAACAGTTAAGGAGCGTCTCTCATAGGTCTGTGCGCTGGTGAAGGTGTTGAATTCCAAAGTATCCAAAGAAGCAGTGTCGCGGGTCGTGCGCTGGTGAAAGTGAAGACATTCCACAGCTATGGAGCGGTTTTTACAGGGTCGTGCGCTGATGAAAGTGGAGACTTTCAACAGCTAACGGGGGTTTTCAACAGGACCATGCGCTTGTGAAAGTGGTAAGTTTCTACAGCTGAGGGGCGTGTTCCACGGGCCGTTGGTTGGAGAAAGCGGGAATCACGTGCGCTTATCCACATCTCAAAATCAAATCATGATATGATCGAATCACGCCATGCGATCAAAAGGACGTGCTGGTGAAAGTGGGTAATCATTTAAATTCGAGTTCCACATCCCAGTCGGATTATATCTCGGATCCGACTCAGAAACTCACGTTCCACAATCATGGCATCAGGGATGGCAAGTTCGAATTCAGTGTTGCAGGTACAGAAGATGTACTGCTGTGCTGACAACATCAAATCAAGGCATTGTTTCCATATCACACCCTGTTCACGGAGGTCTGTTGAAGTTTCAAATGTTTCAAAACAGAGCCGACTCCCGAAGTGCTTTCAACAACGCAGAACCTCGGCTCGAATAGAAGTTGCAAGGGTTAATATACATAATTGTTGGGATTTTTGAGCTACAGAATGGCGAGGAGACGCAGTGGTTCCCTACTCAGGAGAGAGCTGGATAGCCTGTCTTTTCTACAGACACATCCCGAAGTCCAGAAACATTTTGTAAATGCAGGGTGTATTGAATTCGTTGAGAGGTTGCAAAACGGTTGGCACCAGTCTACAACAGAAGCTTTTGCCAAGACTTTCGATGGGAACAAAGCTCGTGTTGGGTCCATGGAAATTAGAGTAGATGAAGCTGCCATTGCTGTAGCAACAAGCCTACCAAGAACGGGTCAGAGCTGGTTCAAAACCACTGCTCCCAAAAATTTGGATTTCAGAGCTTATTTGAAAGAAGAGTTCAGGCACAAGGCATGGAAAAAGGGTATGTTGGTTTCCTATCTAGAAGAAGAATGGCAGGAGCTATTCGAAGGTATCCAACTCTACATTACCTTAGAGGGCAGGTATGATAAACTCATGATGTATCACTTCAAACTCCTGGACCATTTCACAGGCAAGACTCCCCTCAATTTACCTTTTTTCCTACATAAAAGGTTGACTAAGGTTTGCAAGAAGATCAGGGCTCAACCCTTGAGCATGAAAAGTACTCTGTGTCACTTCGACCTCATAAAATTGATCATCCTGGAGGAATTAAAACAACAAGGAAGGAGCTGGGATCATTTTCTATTCTGGGAGGGTTTTGAAACACAGACTCAGCCTGCAAATGAACCAGGGAAAGGTTCAAAGAAACAGTCTTCTCCTCAAAGCAGTTCAAGAAAAAGAAGGACCCTGCCAGGACCTCCAGAAGATAGAATTTCTGGAGTGAAGCCCCGCAGGTCGAAGAAAAGGTTAAACTTTGAGCAGACCACAGAGCAGACCTCAGAGCGTCCTACACAACATAGTACAGAGAAGAGAACCAATATATTAAACTTGCCCTATTCAGACTCAGAATCAGAGCAACAAGATCAATGCCCTGTCACCAAAAGTCCTGAGCAGTCAACTGAGTGTGCACAAAAATATGAGACCTTCACCCAGACAGAGGAAGGAGAAACAACAAAAGGCTCCAAGTCAAAGAAGTCTCAGAAAATCAAGCATCTAAAAGAGGTAATCGCCCATCAAGAGGTTTTGGAACGGGTGATCAAAGAAAGGTATAAGAAGTTGTCTGATAACTTCGCTAAAACCAATGTTGCGTTTGAGAGATTGGCTCGGGAAAGTGTTAAAGAGAAGAAGAGAAAGAAAAAACTCACCAAAGATTACAATAGTCTGTGGTGGCTTGCCAAACGCCTTAAAAGGCAGATAAGAAGATTGAAACAAAAGAAAAGACAAAAATCCCATCCAGACCTGAAGGTACTTGCTCAAGTTGCTGTTAATATGCAAGGTGAGAAACCGGGGGCACACTGAGTTTTGATGAAATCCAAATTTTGAAGGTGAAAACTCGTTTTTAGTGCAATCAGGGCTTTCACCAGCGCAAAGCGATATTTTATGACTCGTTAACTGTTGAAAGTGGCGACTTTCAACAGCTAACCTGCGGAATATTAAACGAGTTAGCTGTTGAAAGCTGGAAAGGTATTTTTTGAAGCCAAGGACAAGACAAATCATTTTGAACAGGTTATGAAGGAGATCCAGAGCATTAATGGACTATCAGATCACATGCAAAGGGTTCAACATCAGAGGTTCGAGAGAATTTTAGCAACCACATGCAAAACAACTTCCTCAAAAATCGACCATGAATGTTGGAGAGACCCAACTGTCAAGACAGGTGTCCTGCCATGTTTCATTCATTGCAGATCCCAGGAGCTGAAGAATGCAGATGGCGAATTTTGGAGATTGAAGACAGTTCGAGTTCTAAGTTTAGTTGTTAAGACTTTATTTTCAAGTTGTTGAGTTATATTTGAATTACTTTTATTAAATAAAGATCCATGTTTTTAGGATTTGTAAAACTGTTTGTAAGAGGCTATAAATGCCTATTTTTGATATGAAACGAGGGTTCAAACTGGGAGATATTTTATGCCATTGTATAGACTCTTTTTGCAGTAATAAAGTAGAGTTTCCTTTCGTTTGCAATACCATAATTGTCCCTATTTCATTTTTTGTACTTTACTTTCGGTTTATTTTAGTTCATAGAGACTGTTGCCTCTTTATTGAACTCATAGGCTTGAAATTAAAGGATTCCTTGTTGTCTTTTATTAGGCCCTACTTTCACTTGTATTGGCAAATCAAGAATAGTATTCTCCATCCTCTCTTTCAATTATTTGATTTGGTTATTGTTTACTGAAAGCACTATATCTTTAGATGTGTGATGAGCTGTTTCTTATACAAATCATTGAAGACCCCATTGTCCCAAACATATAAAAACCATTATTTCTAAGTTACCAAGCATCCTTAGCCTACAACCATAAGGAGTTTCTTGGAGTGATAACAAATTGGCGCCGTTGCCGGGGAGACGGGATTCAAGCTCTGCTTTCCTGGACGACACAGTGCTGATCTTTGATGATAGATAAAGATTATACATTTTCAGTTGGTTGTAATCATCTATCTGGCGACTCCACAAGTTCATCCTGGCTCCTAAGAGGATCATTACTAGGGCGAATCCTCAAGAATCACCGATCACACCAGTGTCCAATCCAGAATCAATTCTCAGAAAAGGAAAGACGATTCAAGGTCAAACTTCAAGAGCAGATCCAAAAGGTAATCCTCTTTTGAGTTCTGGAAAATCTACTGTAGAAAAAGTTGAGTTCTTTTCAGAGAACACTGATGATAAAACATCTGTAAATACTGTAGAAGAACCAATTCTTTTTGATCAACAGAAAAATCCTAGTGATAAAAAATTGATAGACTATAATTTCATTGAAAAAACTTTAGAAAGAAGCCACAGTTCTTTTTCCCTTGAATCTTTCCATTCTCAGCAACAAGAAGACCACTTGAACATTTATACTAGCCTCCTTGCTGTTGAACATCTCCTCCAAGAGCTATCTGCTAAGGGTGAAGAAAATTTAGCTGGTCAGCTTGCAATTTTTTACAGAGCCTCTTATCAGACCTCTTTCCCATTGGAAGATTCACCTCTTTCACATTCCTGCAGTGTTGAAGACTTGAAGAAGAAACTATCATTTTCCCCACCTCTGACAATCATGGTTGCACCACCTCCTCCTTTGACCAAGATGCAACAAATCCTGGCTGCCAGGTATGCACCACTTATATTGCCAAACCCAGTAGCAGCCATGCCAACGGAAGACTATCAGAAATATATGCCTAAATTCACAGGCGAAGGCGACATGTTTGCTGAAGAACATATTGAGGCTTTTTACAGTTATGCAGAGAACCTTAATATTGAACAAGAAGATGTTTGGACACGAGTCTTTGTCCAAAGCCTAGATGGCCATGCTAGAAAATGGTTTAAAGAACTCCCTACTGGTTCCATTGCTGGAATCGAGCAATTGGACGAGACATTTCTGAAACATTGGGGTGACAGAAGAGATTTTGTCTACTACATCACAGAATTTGGCAACTTGAGGAAACAAAGTAACGAATCAGTCTTTGATTTCACCAAGAGGTTTAACCAGATGTATGGCAAAATACCAGCTGAGATAAAACCGTTAGATGCTTCTGCCAAAATCACCTATTCTGATGCTTTTGACTCAGATTTCTGTTTTCTATTGAGAGAAAGGAGGTCACCAACATTATCTCTCATGCAAGATGTTGCCCTTGAGGTGGAATCTAATATTCTGGCCTCTCAGAAACGGAAAGGAGATTCTGATAGGAGAAGACCAAAGAATGAGGCATCATCTTCATCAAATGTTGATCCAAAACTTGATAAAATGGCCAAGATGCTAGAGTCTCTAACCTCTGAGATATCTAAGCTCAAGATAAAAAATAAACAGCCTGTGAAGGGAAGAAGCACTTATGACTCTGTAGGCAGAAATCCGAACCAAAATCCAAATAACTTCAGAAGGAATAATCAGCCAACTCAGATCCTGCAAAGAGAAAAGAATTCTAATGAAGATCAGAGTATAAAGGTCCCTCTTCAAAATGTTGTGATGGATGAAGATAATGGCGAATATCAAGAAGATGGAGAAGGTGACATTCATTGTGTTGGAGAAGAGACATGGAAATCTTATCTAACACAACAGGACTATGAGGAATCATTGATGACTGAACAGACAGAAGATGATCTTCTTGGTGATGGCATTTTCACAACATAAGATAAAAATAGATATAACCTCCGATCTAAATCTAATGCTGCTCAACAAGATGCATCAGCCCCTCCTGAAAAGACTGCTGCCCCTGCTAAGCAAAAGGATCAGACATCAGAGGATCAACAAGCAAATCCTTCAAAGGTGAAAGCATCAGCTCCTCCCAAGAATATTGTTGCCCCTGTCAAGCATCAAACTCCAGAAAGTCAGCCTCCTATTGAACAGCTAAAAACTCAGGAAGCCCCTTCAAATCAGGTAAAGGTTTCTGATAAAGCTGCTGATAAGGTTCCATATTCTTTTAATTTCGAGGCTGAAATACAGAAAATTAAGATTCCTATTCCTCTAGTTGAGCTGATGAAAAATGAGATGTTTAAAAGGGATATTCTTAAGACTCTAGATCCCCAATCTGTATCCCTTTCTGCTGATATCCTCAACATTTATGATGATAAACCCACCATTACTCTAGGCCAAATGGTAGAAGACAGAGATGAAAGTTGTCCTCCCTTTTACATCTCTTTAAATATTCATGAAAAAACATTGCACACTTGTTTGTTGGACTCCAGTGCTTCGCACAATCTGATGCCAAAGGCTGTCATGGATGAGCTTGGGCTGGAGATCACCAAGTCTTATCATGACCTTTTCTCCTTTGATTCTTGGAAAGTAAAATGTCTTGGGATGATTAAGGATTTGGTTGTGACCTTGACCCAAGCATCAATGAAGACAATGGTGATGGATATAGTGGTGGCTGACATACCTCCAAAATTTGGATGCTTACTATCGAGATCGTGGATGAAGAGATTAGGTGGCACTCTTCAAATGGATCTCTCTTACGCTACTATCCCTGTTTTCGGAGGGGTGAACATAAGGCTTTACAGAGAATCTCAGTTGGCATATGTTATCAGTGATAAGAAAAATCCATCCAATCATCCTATCTATTCGGTTGACACATACATGGGATCTTGTATCTTGCAAATTGATGATTCACTGCCTGATACATTGCTGCTCAGAAAGCCCACAGATCAGATCACAATTCAGCCAACAGAAACAAGAGAAGATGACCTTTGGACCATGTTCTTTGACGGTGCTTGCACTAGGGAATCAGCTGGAGCAGGAGTGGTATTCATTTCCCCCTCTAAGAAAACTTCTCATTTGCCCTTTAAACTTGATTTTAAAGTGACTAATAACATTGCTGAGTATGAAGCACTACTTTTGGGGCTGAATGCAGCCAAGGAGAAGGGCATTAAAAAATTGCAGGTGTTTGGAGATGCAGATTTGATTATCCAACAGGTGAATAAGTCCTTTCAAGCGAAGCATGTCAGGCTGAAGGCATACAGAAATGAAGTGTTGAAGGCAATTCACGATTTTGCAGATTTTAAGATTTCATTTGTACCTAGAGCCATGAATGAATTGGCTGATTCATTGGTTGTGTCTGCTTGTGCATTCATACCCCCTCTGTCTCATAAATTATCTTACGAAATTCAAGTTAAATATAGGCCCTCTCTCCCTGATAATGTAAAATTTTGGAAGGTCTTTGAAGATGATGCTGAACTCACTAGATTCCTTGCAGTTATAGATGAGTTTGCAGATCTGAAGATTGATCAGGAGAATGAACATGACCATGAAGTTGAGGATCCAAAGTTCAAAAGAAAAATCGCGGCACATGAAATAGTTCAGCTGTCCACCAACAGAATTCCTAAAGGTTTGGTCCCGCTGGAAAGGCTGTTTGATAACAATGATGTGGCTGTCAAATTGCAAAGTGGGGAAAAAGAGTCAGATGTTTTCCAGTATAATGTGGCTAGTGAGCAAAATCCTAAACATGTTAACTTAGCCTCACATTTGACTGAGAAACAAAGGGCTGATTATGGAGAATTGCTAAAGGAATTTGCAGACATCTTTGCTTGGCAGTATGATGACTTGAAGACTTTTGACACATGAGTGATTCAACATAAGATTCCCTTGAATAAAGACACCAAACCATTCAGGCAGAAGCTTAGATCCTTCAACCCTTTGTTGTTGCCTACAATGGAAAGGGAAATTAAGAAACTGTTGGATGCCCGCATTATCATTCCTCTCAGGTATTCAGAATGGATTGCGAATCTTGTGCCGGTTAGGATAAAGAATGGGGAGATCAGACTCTGCGTCGACTTCAGAAATTTGAACAAGTGCTCTAGGAAAGACAACTACCCTTTGCCTAAAATGGAGCATATTTTGCAGAAGGTATCAGGATCAAAGGTGATGTCTTTTATCGATGGGTTTTCCGGATACAATCAGATTGCTGTCCATCCGGAAGACAAAGAAAAGACTGCGTTTACCACTCCATGGGGTACGTTTATGTACGAGAAGATGCCCTTTGGATTGATGAATGCAGGAGCGACATTCCAAAGGGCAATGGACATTGCTTTCGTTGGAGAGAAAGATAAATTTGTCCTGATTTATCTTGATGATATCACTGTTTTCTCAAGCAACCACGAACTTCATTTGCAGCATTTAAGAAGGACATTTCTGAAATGTCGAAGGTATGGCATCTCTCTTAACCCGAAAAAATCGAATTTTGCACTTAAGGAGGGAAAATTACTTGGGCATATTGTTTCAGCTGATGGGGTTAAGATTGACCCAAAGAGGGTTGAAGCAATTAAAAATCCGTCTCTTCCTAGATCAAAGAAAGACATTCAGTCTTTCCTTGGGACTATTAACTTTGTCAGAAGGTTTATAGTGAATTTTGCTGAACTCACAAAGCATATCACTGCTATGTTGAGGAAAGACTCTGAGGTAAAGTGGACTGAAGCAGCCAGACATTCATTCAATGAAATCAAGGAAGCCATCACAACAACCCCTGTTTTGATCAGCCCCGATTTCTCCAAGGTATTTTACATTTTTTCATTTGCTTCAAGTGATACAATCGCAGCAGTACTCTTGTAGAGGAATGCTAATGATCAGGAGCAGCCTGTTGCCTTCTTCAGTAAGGTCTTGAGGGACGCAGAGGTAAAGTATGAATTGTTGGAGAAACAAGCATATGCACTTGTCAAGGCACTAAAAGCTTTCACGGTCTACATTCTTCAGGCAAAGGTAATAGATTTTGTTCCCTCCAGTACAGTTAAAGATGTTCTTGTCCAACCTGACATTGATGGAAAAATGAGTAAGTGGATAGCAATATTGATTGAATTCGATGTTGAAATCAAACCAACAAAACTAGTGAAAGGTCAGGGCCTTGCCAAACTCCTGGCAGAGGAAAATTGCAGGCTGGTTGACATAAATCTGATGAGTATTGATGCAGAAAATGTTCTGTCTTCAGAGAACAAGGAAGGTGAGGGAATGCAGGTTTCAGCTCATTTAGCTGATTGCAAATGGTACAGTCATATTAGTCAGTTTCTGCAAACTTTATCGGTCCCATCAGATTTGACAAAGACTCAAAGAAGGGCTTTGAAGCTCAAAGCTATAAATTTCTGCATCAACGATAACTTGTTGTTCTGGAAGAATCCCATTGGTTTATTGTTGAGGTGTGTAAATCAAGAAGAGGCAGCCAAAGTCATGAGTGAATTTCATAATAGTGAATGCAGAGGACATCACTATTGGAAAACCACATCACACAAAATCTTAAGATCTGGTTATTATTGGACATCCTTATTCTCAGATGTATATGAGTTTGTGAAAACATGTGACAAATGTCAGAGATTTGAAGGTAAACAACAACTGAAGTCCCTTCCTCTCAAACCTATAGTGGTCACAGGGACTTTCCAACAGTGGGGCCTGGACTTCATAGGTGAAATTAATCCGCCTTCTAGTGGTCAGCATCAGTGGATCCTGGTTGCTACCAATTACTTTACAAATTGGATTGAGGCTATTCCCACCCGGAACGCCAATCATACTGTCATCATAAACTTTCTGCAGGAAAACATATGTGCTAGATTTGGCTGTCCCAAGAGATTGGTCACTGATAATGCTGCTGCATTCAAAGATAAACACTTGGTGAAATTGTGTGAAGAGCTGGGAATTCAGCTGGTACATTCCACAACTTACTATCCGCAAGGGAACGGTTTAGCTGAGTCATCCAACAAGAGTTTATCATAATCATAAAGAAGCTGCTTGAACAAAACACCAGAGGTTGGGATTCCAAACTGAAGTTTGCCTTGTGGGCTGACATGGTAACATGTAAGAAATCAATCGGTACATCTCCTTTCAAGTTGGTATATGGTACCGAGGCCATATTTCCTGTTCAACTTGCATTGCCGGTTGCAAAGTTCTTACAAGAAACTGATTCTGAACCAAGTGATTTGACCAGGAGAATTCGCAATTTGGTAGAACTACAGCAAGATAGAGAGCAGCTCTTGGAAAAAATAGAATTGCATCACGAAAGAATCAAAGAAACTTTCAACAAGAAAGTCAAATAAGATGTCTTCAAAACAAGGGATTTGGTCTTAAAGTGGGATGCAACAAGGCAGGAGAAGGGGAAACACGGAAAATTTGAAGCCCTCTCGACAGGTCCTTTTGTCATAACAACGACGCAGTAGAACAATACCTTTGTTCTCCAAACTCTTTCAGGCGAGCCAGTATCAGGTGGCCCTTTAAACGAACGCTTCCTGAAGATCTATTTCTCATAAGGCTTCCTTTGAAGCCAGGTTCTACTTGTACATATTTATTTATTTTTTTTAGTTCTGTTTGCTTTATTTCTGTCATTCAAATAACTCCATGCCCAATGGTACTAGCGAACAGTTATTCAAATTTCTGTTTCAAATTGTAATAAGGCTACTGAGTCTAGCTAGGTTCTTGGTCACCTCACAGGGAGATGCCCATCCCAGTTGGAGCCAAATGTTAGCTCCCAAAATGAACCCGTTCCTTTGGTCACATTTTGTGGTGGATAGCATGGCTATTGGTAGTTTCCCCAATTCATTTCTAAGTTTTTCTAGTTGCAAAACTTAGGTTTTGGTTTTTGTCTAAGAAAATAATATGACCCATAAAAGTCTTCTTTTCAAAATTTTTATAATTCACTTTCAACAGCTAACGTGTGTCCAAAAGATGAGTGTTAGCTGTGGAAAGTGGCGACTTTCAACAGTTAAGGAGCGTCTCTCATAGGTCTGTGCGCTGGTGAAAGTGTTGAATTCCAAAGTATCCAAAGAAGCAGTGTCGCGGGTCGTGCACTGGTGAAAGTGAAGACTTTCCACAGCTATGGAGCGGTTTTTACAAGGTCGTGCACTGATGAAAGTGGAGACTTTCAACAGCTAACGGGAGTTTTCAACAGGACCATGCACTGGTGAAAGTGGTAAGTTTCTACAGCTGAGGGGCGTGTTCCACGGGCCGTTGGTTGGAGAAAGCGGGAATCACGTGCGCTTATCCACGTCTCAAAATCAAATCATGATATGATCGAATCACAGCATGCGATCAAAAGGATGCGCTGGTGAAAGTGGGTAATCATTTAAACTCGAGTTCCACGTCCCAGTCGGATTATATCTCAAATCCGGTTTAGAAACTCACGCTCCACAATGATGGCATCAGGGATGGCAAGTTCAAATTCAGTGTTGCAGGTACAAAAGATGTATTGCCATGCTGACAACATCAAATCAAGGCATTGTTTCCATATCACACCCTGTTCACAGAGGTCTGTTGAAGTTTCAAATGTTTCAAAACAGATTCGACTCCCGAAGTGCTTTCAACAGTGCAGAACCTCGGCTCGAATAACAGTTGCAAGGGTTAATATACAGAATTGTTGGGATTTTTGAGCTACAGAATGGCGAGGAGACGCAGTGGTTCCCTACTCAGGAGAGAGCTGGATAACCTGTCTTTTCTACAGACACATCCCAAAGTCCAGAAACATTTTGTAAATGCAGGGTGTATTGATTTCGTTGAGAGGTTGCAAAACGGTTGCCACCAGTCTACAGCAGAAGCTTTTGCCAAGACTTTCGATGGGAACAAAGCTCGTGTTGGGTCCATGGAAATTAGAGTAGATGAAGTTGCCATTGTTGCAGCAACAAGCCTACCAAGAACGGGTCAGAGCTGGTTCAAAACCACTCCTCCCAAAAATTTGGATTTCAGAGCTTATTTGAAAGAAGAGTTCAGGCACAAGGCATGGAAAAAGGGTATGCTGGTTTCCTATCTAGAAGAAGAATGGCA
Organism: Picea engelmannii; assembly: GCA_009831015.1. Taxonomy (NCBI): domain Eukaryota; kingdom Viridiplantae; phylum Streptophyta; class Pinopsida; order Pinales; family Pinaceae; genus Picea; species Picea engelmannii. Next base: position 282,378 of record ML797178.1, on the reverse strand, counting down.
GGAGCTATTCAAAGGTATCCAACTCTACATTACCTCGGAGGGCAGGTATGATAAACTCATGATGTATCACTTCAAACTCCTGGACCATTTCACAGGCAAGACTCCCCTCAATTTACCTTCTTTCCTACATAAAATTTTGACTAAGGTTTGCAAGAAGATCAGGGCTCAACCCTTGAGCATGAAAAGTACTCTGTGTCACTTCGGCCTCATAAAATTTATCATCCTGGAGGAATTAAAACAGCAGGGAAGGAGCTGGGATCATTTTCTAATCTGGGAGGGTTTTGAAACACAGACTCAGCCTGCAAATGAACCAGGGAAAGGTTCAAAGAAACAGTCTTCTCCTCAAAGCAGTTCAAGAAAAAGAAGGACTCTACCAGGACCTCCAGAAGATAGAATTTCTGGATTGAAGCCCCGCAGGTCGAAGAAAAGGTTAAACTTTGAGCAGACCACAGAGTAGACCTCAGAGTGTCCTACACAGCAGAGTACATAGAAGAGAACCAATATATTAAACTTGCCCTATTCAGACTCAGAATCAGAGCAACAAGATCAATGCCCTGTCACCAAAAGTCCTGAGCAGTCAACTGAGTGTGCACAAAACTATGAGACCTTCACCCAGACAGAGGAAGGAGAAACATCAAAAGGCTCCAAGTCAAAGAAGTCTCAGAAAATCAAGCATCTAAAAGAGGTAATCGCCCAGCAAGAGGTTTTGGAACGGGTGATCAAAGAAAGGTATAAGAAGTTGTCTGATAAATTCGCTAAAACCAATGCTGCGTTTGAGAGATTGGCTCGGGAAAGTGTTAAAGAGAAGAAGAGAAAGCAAAAACTCACCAAAGATTACAATAGTCTGTGGTGGCTTGCCAAATGCCTTAAAAGGCAGATAAGAAGATTGAAACAAAAGCAAAGACAAAAATCCCATCCAGACCTGAAGGTACTTTCTCAAGTTGCTATTAATATGCAAGGTGAGAAACCGGGGGCACACTGAGTTTTGATGAAATCCAAATTTTGAAGGTGAAAACTCGTTTTTAGTGCAATTAGGACTTTCACCAGCACAAAGCGATATTTTATGACCCGTTAGCTGTTGAAAGTGGCGACTTTCAACAGCTAACCTGGGGAATATTAAACGAGTTAGCTGTTGAAAGCTGGAAAGGTATTTTTTGAAGCCAAGGACATGACATATCATTTTGAACAGGTTATGAAGGAGATCCAAAGCATTAATGGACTATCAGATCACATGCACAGGGTTCAACATCAGAGGTTCGAGAGAATTTTAGCAACCACATGCAAAACAACTTCCTCAAAAATCGACCATGAACGTTGGAGAGACCCAACTATCAAGACAGGTGTCCTGCCATGTTTCATTCATTGCAGATCCCAGGAGCTGAGGAATGCAGATGGTGAATTTTGGAGATTGAAGACAGTTCGAGTTCTAAGTTTAGTTTTTAAGGCTTTATTTTCAAATTGTTGAGTTAGATTTGAATTACTTTTATTAAATACATATCCATGTTTTTAGGATCTGTAAAACTGTTTGTAAGAGGCTATAAATGCCTATTTTTGATATGAAACGAGGGTTCAAACTGAGAGATATTTTATGCCATTGTATAGACTCTTTTTGCAGTAATAAAGTAGAGTTTCCTTTCGTTTTCAATACCAAAATTGTCCCTATTTCATTTTCTGTACTTTACTTTCGGTTTATTTTAGTTCATAGAGACTGTTGCCTCTTTATTGAACTCATAGGCTTGAAATTAAAGGATTCCTTCCTGTCTTGTATTAGGCCCTACTTTCACTTGTATTGGCAAATCAAGAATAGTATTCTCCATCCTCTCTTTCAATTATTTGATCTGGTTATTGTTTACTGAAAGCACTATATCTTTAGATGTGTGATGAGCTGTTTCTTATACAAATCATTGAAGACCCCATTGTCCCAAACATATAAAAAACATTATTTCTAAGTTACCAAGCATCCTCAGCCTACAACCATAAGGAGTTTCTTGGAGTGATAACAGAAGTGTCCTGTTTTTATAACCCTAAATTGCACCACACATGCTTTCCTGGCATCAGGCCAACTCACATCCCTTCTTTGCTAAAACATTGCTGAACAACTCTTTGAAAATCCTCTTGAATAAAGGCGCACGTGCCCTAATCCATTACTGCACGCGTGTACACGCTGGCTGACCCAAAACAACCCGCCTGGACCAACAAAAGCATGAAAAAAGGAAAGTTGCTGACGAAACAAAAATCTATGGGTGAGTTAACTGAAACTCCCGGCCATGCATGGCCGAGGGTTCGTCCAAATACCTAGCTCCTTCTAGCCTATAAAAGAAGGGGTAGGGGTACCATTTGAAAAAGAAATAATATAGCAAAGAAACTCTGCCCATTTACGTATTCCCATTGTGCCAACCCTTTAGCCTTTCCTTATGCCAAAGGAGATTTAAAGCAAAGCAGTTGGAGGACAAAAAAAGAGGAGCCCAGGATCAGGTTCAAGGAGCGGTGGCCGGTCTCAACTTTTGTAAGTTGACTCATTCAAAGTAATAAAGAAAATGCTTTTCCCGTCCCAATTCATGAACTGTTTATAGTTTGATTAGTATATGTTTGATTTCTAACCCATTAGTATATAAGTAATATGCATGCATAGTTGTTGCTCGTCTTGAATGAAAGTCAACTTTGGAAGGAGTATTGCGAACAAGTAATCAAGGACAACGGAGGATCGACATCAAACGCTAGTAACGAGGTAGGTTGATCTTTCCATGCATTTACTAAGAAAAGGGTATTTAAATCTAGGGATGAAGGTAGAAAGTAATTTCTATTATGTCATATCTGCGTGCAAAGTCTGAACTCTATTTGCTAGTCCGTAGGGTGTTTTTTCCCAACAACAGAATTGACGACCATACTAGGGAAACTCTCTAGGGTTCCTAGAATTTTATTTAGTTTTTGGGTAGTTTAAAGACTAGCTGTTCTTGCCTGTCTTTTCTTTTCGTTTCTATAAAGTCTGAGCTAGCAGGGAGTCTGGTTTTCCATACCAGCTTTCCCTGACTTTTGCTTGACTAGGTCTGCACGCGTGTACCCGCGCCCTATCCTCTTACAACTCGCATGTGAACGCTAGCTGTAGAGGTAGCAATAGCGTGTAGAGTCCAGAGAACCTCAGAGGTAGTCCTCCTCTTCCCTGTCAGAATCACACATTCTCAGGGGGTTTTCTGGAATTCTGCCTGAGTCTTGTTTGCTAACAGTCCTATCTCAGATTGTTTTTGCCTTATTATTTTTTCCTTGCATTATTTGTTTTTCTGTTAAGAAAGAGTATCCAAGCCTTCAAGGGATCCTGGTTATCAATATCAGTGGTCTCTTCCTCGTTTGGTCTATCTAGTTTCATTTTTTCTTAGAGTTTAGATATACACGCGGCCTGTACAAGGTTAGCCTGCGTGTACACGCCCTCTGTCTCTTTTCAGCGCGTGTTCGCACGCATGCTGTTTGAGTAACAGTCACGTGCTTGTACATGATACGTTTTGTTAAGGGTAAGACAGTCATCGTTTCCCTTGATAAGAATTATTCCTCTCAGGTGTTTGAATCTCTGTTTGAACAGTCAATAGCTTAGGATTAATTTTACCCTTAGCTTTCTTTTTTTCATTTAAAACATTGTCAGAAAAATATTTTTTTTTTTACGGGTTTTAGACAAGTGTGAGAGTCATTGTTTTTACAATTGCTATTGTGTGATTTGTTAATCTGATTCTTTGCGATTTGCGATTAGGCTAGAATTGTTTTTCTTGGTATTTTCTTGTCGGTATTTTTCCTTTCTTGCTTTACTAGCATTTAAAATAAAAATAAATAAATCTTTTCATTTTCTTGTTTGGTTGAATAGTGTGTTTTTGCATTATTAGGCAAGGGAAAAGTCTTTTATTTCATAAGTTTTTGTAGTTCACTTAGATCATAAGTAGCTCGTAGTCGAGTGAAATTCCTTTGAGTTTGTTGTCCAAAATCTCAGAAAAGTTAAAAAATCTTTCTTTTGAAAAGTTGTTGAAATTTTGCATTCAGTAAAAGTTTTGTTTCCAGTTTTTTTATTCATTTTTTTTTGCTTTCGTCTTTTACACATCATCAGTTTCACCCTCATACCCCTTGACGTAAGACAAAGCCGTAAAAGTAACGCTAAATTTAAAATCTACTAGACTTTTATGTTCGTAGGGTTCACAAACTAGTTCAGGACTAAGGCCTTGGATTAGGTTGGAGAGGAAACTCTTTAAGGCCATTTAAAATCATACATTGGAGTCTGAGATAGGGAGTGTCTAAGTCCAGTTTCGTGGAAGTTATCTGAGACCCCCTTTAACACAGGGGATAAACACGAGGTCGCGTGCGGAAAGGTAGTGGAGATAACTCTTGCAAAGCCGGACCAATCGTAGTGGAGAACACATATAGAGGGCTTGTTTTGGGATTCTGTTGTTTGCATCTACCACAGGGCTTTGTGGGTCTCGAATCCGTTTGAGGTCCTCAGTTGCCTTCCAGACCATTTGCTCTCAATACTCTTGACAGGTTTTGGGCTCGATACCCTGCTCATTGTGGTCTACCCGACTTTCGACTGTACCCACCTGGTGACTGTTCGCGTGCTGGCAACCTAGTTGCCAATCTTTGTTAGGGACATACATAGGTGACTGCGGGGGTATACCGCAGTACCTAGGACAGACATCGGGCCACGCTTTGTAGAGTATACCCGGAGGGTGCTTCCATGTTCGAGTTGCACTTGCATCAGTAAGTTGCTCTAGTGTTGCCTGTTGTAACTGTTCTTCCAATTAATTTAGTGTTTGCTTGTCTTATCTTCTAGGGATTCTTTTGTAGTGGGTGTTACTTTTGAGCATTTAGACTACCTTAGGTTGTCTTGGATATTTTCACAAAGTGGAGGATCCCGAGCTTCGTCGGTCACGAAGGCTTCTTGGCCTGTTGTCGGTTACACTGGAGCCACCCCCGCCACCATTAAGACGGAAACTACACCAACAAGGGTCTTTTGAAGCGACCGGGTTACAAACCATTGTGCCCGAACAACCCCCGGAGGAATCAACCGTTTTAGACCTTGAAGTAACCACTCTTGGCTCGGTTGAAACCCCAACCACTGATCTCTTGGCTCAGTTGAAACCCCAACCACTGATCTCTTGGCACCTTTCATTATACCAATTCAATTTTACGAGCGCCAGACAGTGTCGTATACAGCAATGGAAACAAATGTTGTTACTCCTTCTGGGAATTCTTCAATTCCCACCACGGTTGTCACCACAGGAGAGATGTCATCTCCTAACCTACCGTCGTCGGTCCGAGCCACCATGGTCTTGATCGCAACTACTTCGCACAGTGGTCCGAACCTGTCTTTGGCAGCGACCACAACCCCTTTCACACCTAGTGCGGCAGGCCCTTCATTCTCATACGGTATGCCTAGTTTGGGTACAAGTCCTATACTTTCCTACTCCACTTTACAGACTTTGGGCCTGGGGGCAGGGAGCTTTAGCGCTCCTCTGCAAGGTCATATGGGGGGAACTCCTGTCCCTTTTAACGCTTTTCCTTACGGAGGAGGTCATATCCCTCCTTCGTCCCCTTCACTCGGTGGCTTGCATCAACAATCCACCGGGCAACCTCCACACAATAGTTTATTTGGAGCGGGGAGTCAAGGACCACCTTTGCATAGTATGCCAGTAGGTTCGACACCGTTTTCTTGGAATGCAATGTTTGGTAACAACACCTTCTCGTCAGCCTCTTTCCCGACTGGGGGCAACCCCATTTTTGGACAATCTACTCCTGTGCAGGGTATTATTCCTGCACAAGGGGCAAACCTAGCAGGACATTGGAATTCAGGGCAAGGATTCGTTCCCTCCTCCGGAATGTCGATCTGGGGTAATTCTTTCCACAATCAATGGAACTCCGGACAAAGTACTATGCCTATCCCCACGGGACCAACATGGGGTAATCCTTCCCAAAGTCCTTCGAATACAATGCATGCCCAACAATCTATGTCCTATTTGGGAAATCAACCAATGATGTCTTCACATATGCAAAATCCTTACGCTGGACAGGGCCATGGTTTCTACCAGAATCCGGGCCAGCAGCCAAACTTTTCCTGGCAACTTGGTGCCAGTCAAACTCAAGGTCCCTTTTTCCCAGGTTATCAGCAACAACCCAAACTACCGTTCCTGACAACTTTACACTTGCCAGATTTGACAAGGTTGTTGAATGACCCTATTTGTCACGATCTGCGTTGGCCTCCTATGCCGACGAAGTTGCCTTCGGACATTCCAAAGTTTGAAGCCAAGCCTAATGAAGATCCAGGAGATCATGTGACTACCTTTGATCTTTGGTGCTCATCTAACTCATTGAAAGATGACTCCGTACAATTGCGATTGTTTCAACGTACTCTCATTGGGAGTGTCACAAAATGGTACATTGAGCTTGATCGCTCAAGATACTCTTCTTTTGGCGAACTAGCGATGGCTTTCCTTAACCATTTCCAGTTACCTGTGAGATACGATGCTGGCACAGAGTTGCTCGCTAATTTCGAACAGACAACAATGGACCATATCTCTGATCACATCCGAGAATGGAGACGCCGAAAGAGTTTAATCAAAGTACCAGTCCCACCAACATTCCTTCTTGAGTGGTTCCTTAAGTCTTTGGTCCCACAGTTATCCAAAGACGTTGCGATATCCAGATTTTTCTCTGAAGAAGATGCCATCATGAGGGCTCAACAATTTGAGCTCATCTATTCTCAGTCCGGTTTATTATATAACATCTTTCCAGATGCGCCATGTTCAATACTGGATAAAACTAGACAGAAAGATGGACCGCATGCCGATGGTATTGTTGGTTCAACACAAACCAAGCCCGCTGAGCAATTGACAAAACAGTTGCAACAGTTATCCATACAACACGCAGCGGCTAGCCAAACTACTGCTTTGGCTGCTCCCCCTACCCAAACGTCGGAAGTACACACAGTGCAGTCAACTAACCCAAAGGCCGCCCAACAGCCTGAAGGGAAGAAAAAACAATGAAAGAAGGGTAAGGGGGATAAAAAACCCACTGATAATGCTGGAAGGGACAACACGAAAAAACAAAAGGCGAGGTATCCATGCAACTTGTGCGTGGAATACCACCCGACCCATCTATGTCCTTGACTTGTAGAGGCCCAAAAATTTGTCACGCAGCAACAACAGGTGGTGTTGACGAACCCATTTCAACATGGCCAAAATCTAACTCAAGCCTCTGCAAGCACGGAAGGGGGCAGCCAAGAAACCTGCCCACCTCCGAACAACCCCTCATCCATGAACATTTATATGGTTAGGGGTGATGCTTTCATATTGACTAGAGCGCACGATTATAGTAAACCAAGCGCTTCTGAGAAGGGTAAAGAAGCTGACCTCCCATCTCTTCCTCTACAGATTGAGAAGACATTGGGAGAAACAATGACACACATTCCAAAAGGTGCATTTAAAAAAGCTTCTCATAACCCAAATGCAAGGGCCGCCCAGAACTACTCTGTGGTGGAGGATTTGTTACAAACCCCTTGTGCGATGTCTGCTTTGGAGGTCCTCCAAAGTTGCCCTTCTCAGAGGAAAGCCTTGTTAACCGCTTTGGGCTCTATTGAGACTTGTAATCTGGGTACCATCATGTTAGATACAACCGACTTAAAACCTCGTCTACCTTACCACGTAGCGTTTCAGATAGTAGTGTCTTACCCCACGAAAACTTTTACACGGAATATCTTTTGCATGGTGGTCAACGAGGGCACCTCGACATGCATTATGTTGTTGGCATGTTGGAAGGCCATTGGTCATCTCGTTTTGTCTCCATCACCTATTCTCCTCACTGCTTTCGACGATCATTCGTTCCGACCACATGGCATCATTCCTTCTTTCCCCGTGCAGTTAGGAGGGAAAACCATGTGTGTCGAAGTAGAGGTAGTCGATGCTCCCCTCGACTATAACCTCTTGTTAGGATGGAGTTGGACTTATGCTATGCAAGCTGTGGTTGCTACAGTTTTCCACGTCTTGTGGTTTCCACACGAGGGCCGGATAGTGACCATTGATCAATTGTCTTTCTCCAGACCTGACCCAACTTTGGGGGCATCCACGGTCCTGATGATTGATAATCCTCAACCAGGTGTCGTCAACATAGGAGTTGGTTTGTGCCCATCCTTGATGGGTAACTTCGATTACCCACCTCCTCACGGCGATATCGAATTTATATCTAATCACCGTAAGGTTGAGATTTTTCAAGTTTCATCGTTCCGCACGACTTACTTCGAGGATCCATGGATTCTTCCTTCCCCATCGGCCACGATGGATGAGACAGGGCACCCAGGCATGTCCATGCCCTTGTCTACCGCTGAAGTAGCATACTCTTTAGTCCAACAAGCTTTAGCTAACACTGATACGACTCCTGCACAAGAGTTCAATCCACTTCTAGAGCCTATTCGGGCTCATGGTTCTCTCAATAACATTGATTCATTAGACTTAGTCTCGCCTTCTGATGAAGCAGTAATCGAAGCAATGACTAGTCTGGACAAACCTTGGGAAGATATTCATCACAGATCATATTTTCTCCCAGAGTTAAGCTGAATCAAAGCAGGAGAATTCACAGTGACCATGACAGGAGATCAGCCGTGGCCTATTAATCTCTTAGCTACACATGAAATTTATGCTGAGGGCAATATGACAACTATCATTGAAACTATACCAATCAACATCTCCCGAAACCCTGGCGTCATGGAGAACGTCTTCGTCGGAGTGGATTTCTCCCTCGAAGAGATTCAAATCTACACATATATTTTCAAAGAATTCCGCGATGTTTTTGCCTGGTCTTATGAGGAAATGCCAGGTATTGATCCAAAAATAGTTGAACATGAAATCACAACTTATCCTAATGCCAAGCCTGTTCGACATAAGCTTCGTCCAGTTAATCCCAAGAAAGCAGCAGCCATCAAGATTAAGGTTGATAAATTTCTAAAGGCAGGTTTTATCTATCCTATCCATTTGACTCAATGGGTGTCAAATCCTGTGCCGGTCAATAAAAAACAAGGCACTATTTGTGTATGTACCGATTTCCGTGATTTGAACAAGGCATGTCCCAAAGATAATTTTCCAACAGCATTCATTGACCAGATCATTGATGAATGTGCTGGTTGCGAAGCCTTTTCTTTCATGGACGATTTTTCGGGATATAATCAAATCCAAATCAAACCTGAAGACCAACACAAAACGACATTCATTTGTCCGTGGGGTACATTTGCATATTGTAAGATGTCTTTTGGCCTTAAAAATGTTGGAGCCACATTTCAGCGGGCCATGTCTTTTGCTTTTCATGAACTCAAGCATATAGTTGAGGCTACCTAGATGATTTAGCATCCCGATCTCGCAAGAGAACGGATCATCCCACACACCTTAGACTAATCTTCGAACGCTGTCACTACTTTAGGATTCGCTTGAATCCAAACAAGTGCAGCTTCTACGTAATGTCAGGACGTTTGTTAGGTTTCATCGTATCAACAACAAGGAACATGGTTGATCCTCTCAAGGTGGAGGCAATAATCCAGTTGCCCCCCCCACGCACAATCCTTCAGCTTCAGAGTCTACAAGGCAAGGTGAACTTTTTACGACGCTTCATCGCCAACTATGTCGAAATCACCAAGGGATTTATGCACTTACTGAAGAAAGATGTTCCTTTTTACTGGGATGAAGCCGCTCAATGCTTTTTCGACGCATTAAAACATGCCGTCACAACTGCACCTCTGCTATGACCACCTAACTATAACAAGGATTTCTTATTATATCTGGCTGTCGCAGAGTCAACCATTGGCATGGTTTTAGTTCAGGAAGATGATTTGTTCTCAACATACGTGATCTATTACTTGAGCTGAGGCCTCATAGGACTGGAACTCAATTATTCTCATATCGAAAAACTTGCGTTGGCAGTAGTTCATGCCATTCAATGGTTTCGTCATTATGTTCTGTTTCTCAAGACCACCGTCATTGCTGTCGTGAATCCATTCCAGTACATGTTGACACGACGGGTTATAGGCGGAAAAATCAGTAGATGGATAGTCATCCTCTAGGAATTTGACTTAGACTTCGTTTTAGGGAAGTCCAAAAAATCTTTGGTCTTTGCAGAGCTTATTTCAGAACTTTCGGTTGAGTCAGGTGACGTTGTGCCTGAAGAATCGCCTATATGGGGAGATATGTTTTTGATCACATCTTCAGATCCTTGGTACAGAGTTATACTTATCTATCTCCAGACTTTGAAGTGCCCCACTTCTGCTTCTCATGATGAGCGTCGACGTATACACCATCAGGTTAAGAATTATCTCATACTTGATGATACATTGTATCGGAGAGGTGTAGATTGCATCTTTCGTCGATGTCTCACACATGAGGAGGCAATTATCATGCTCAACGATTTCCATACCGAAGCTTGTGGCGGTCATTTTTCTGGGTTGGAAACAACCTAAAAGATTCTACGAGCAGGTTACTTCTGGCTGACACTTATCAAAGATTGTATAGAATCGGTCAAGAAGTGCCATCCGTGCCAAGTCTTCTCTCGGAAGATGAGGGCACATCCCACTCCTATGTTTCCTGTCATCACAGTTGGTCCCTTCACCAAGTGGGGGATTGATTACACTACTTGCAACCCCCCTTCAGTAAGGGGGTGTTGTCGTTCGGAAGTCACTCCTGGATTGCTAGCAGGAGCAGAGCCCGAAGCCCATCAGTTTTAATGTCACGGTTTATTTTGAAGGGTGATCAAATGGAGGAAGACTCCGAACGGCAGAGCAGCAGCTCAGAAACCAGATCAGGCACGCATGATAGAGTGAGGTCTTGATAAACTCCAAACAATGAGCTGTAGTAAAGGCGAGTAAGTGGAGGATTTACGCAAGAAGGGCGCAATGATCTATTACAGACATACGGTATGCAACAGATTAAAGAAGAAATGAGCTCAAATGCAAAATCCTTTTACATCCGAACACATAAAAACCAGAGGGCACGACAACGCCACAACAAATCCTTTGTTGCAACCAGCTGCACTACTGTGAATCCTCAGGTAATAGACGAACAAAGATGGAAAAGAAGGAGAACTGCTTGTTAT
>ML797178.1:222618-271181 GCA_009831015.1 Picea engelmannii | reverse complement strand
AAGGGAGAAAGACGGGGGGGGGTCCGGAATGACCTCTATCGCCGTTGATCCGGGCACGCTTATCTGAGCCGTTGGAGAGATGCGCCCCTGATTTCGGACCCCCCCCCACTGCTTAAAGGTCGGAAGGCAAGGGGGGTCCGGAATTTGCTGTGCGCCGTTGATCCGGGCGCACTCATCTTGACCGCCCGATCTCGTTCACTGTTTACCACGGGCGTTATGTCGCCCAAAACCTTGGACAAGTGGGTTTTAACCCATTCATTTGATTTCTGACCCCCTTAGCAAGAAATATCGCTAACAGGGGGCACCACTATATCGTTGTAGCTGTAGACTACTTCACGAAGTGGGTCGAAGCTATGCCAACGTTTAAAGATGATGGAGAGACTACAACTCTCTTCTTATTTAACCAGATCATAGCAAGGTTGGCGTCCCGAGAGAGATTGTTACTGACCATGGCAGTCACTTTCAGAACCAAATGATGACTGAATTAACATCAAAGCTTGAGTTACGGCAAGAACATTCATCACCCTACTACCCCAAGCCAATGGGCAGGTGGAAGCTGTAAACAAAACTCTTAAGACTATTCTATAGCGAACTATCAACTCAGCCAAGTCAAATTGGCATTTGATGTTATACTCGACATTATGGGGTTATCGAACATATGTTAAGACTGCAACTGGTTTCTCACCTTTTCAACTCATTTACGGGCTGGAGGCAGTCTTGCCCATCGAATGTTAGATCCCATCTCTAAAATTGGCAGTACAATTATTGCCAGACACTTCTCCACTTGAAGAACGGATAGTACACCTTGAGCAACTCAATGAGCAGTGTCGTGATGTGGCCCTGGCCAACGAGGCTCACAAACATAAGGTCAAGTGTCAGTATGATAGGTCCGTTCATCCTCGGATTTTCTCTGAAGACGACCTTGTCCTGGTCTATGACCAAGATAAGGACCCCCTGGGGGCAAGAAAATTCAAACCCATGTGGTTCGGACCTTTCATCATAAAAGAGGTATTAAAAAAGGGTGCTTATCGTCTGGTTGATTTTGAAGGGAATGCTTTGGCGGAGCTTAGAAATGGGCTCTACCTCAAGAAGTATTACTCATAAGCAGGTCACCGTGGGTAACTTTTTGTAACATATGTATAGTCTTTGTACTATTACTTTTTAGTTTCTTTTAAGTGTTATGGATGTGTCATTGATGTTATCTTTCGTCAATATGGCATATGTCAAGTGATTCCGAGGTGTTCGTTGTGTATGCAGACGGTGCTAGTTGGCACACTCAGAGGCTTGCCTCCACAACTTGGGTAATCTTTACACCTCAGGGCCAGTTGTTATCTTCCGAAGGTATATGCTTAGGTGACACCACAAATAATGTCGCCGAGTATAGTGAAGTTATTGAGTTGCTTCGTGACGCCTTGTCATTGGGTATCTCTCATATCTGGGTCTATCTCGACGCTCAACTGGTTGTGTCACAGCTAAACATAGTATACCAGGTTCATGATCCAACTTTACACCGACGATTCCTTAGGGTACGTCTCTTAGAACGAAACTTTGATTATATTACATATTTTCATGTTCCTAGGAGATTAAACCAAATTATAGATACTCTAGCTAATCAAATTTTAGATTGGCATCTTGCACGCATATGAAAGAACATTGACATAAGCATGTAAATACATTCTTGCACGCGATATCCATAAGACACAAAAGATCAAAAAAACCATATATAACATCATAAAATAACCAGAGTACATAGATGGACGCAAGCGCCTAAAAAATGGGACTAATAACGAGTCACAGGGCTTATGCCCTCAAAAAATATATACAAGTAGTGCTCGTGGCACGTAAAAAGTCTAAATAGGTTCAGGGCCTATGAGCCCTGTTATAATAGTCCACAGCATGGGCTAAATGCCTAAACAATCGGACCCACGTCTGAGGTGCCCCCACTACATGAGGCTGCATGGATGGCGGCAGGTCCTCTATCTCTACCATCGGGATTGTGCGAGTGAGTGCAGCGAAGTTCCACTCAACTCGTCTAAGGACCCTCTCAGCCTCCCCGGCTGGGAGGTTCCCTCCTACTGCTGGTCCCCTGGTGGTGACAACTGCGGCTTCTGGCCAAGGATGACGCATGTTCCGTGCATAATCGACAGGTCACACGGGTCCCACATCTGCATGCAACAAACGTATACTCGTCAAATACTTTGGCATATAAAAAAATGATATATATAACAAAAACGATATAAAAATTACATATACAAACAAAAAAACTACAAAGGTGGAGACTTACCCATCTCCCCTTGGTCCTCACCAGGAGGCATGGGTATCTCAGGATCTCTAGAAAAGTCTATCCCTGCATATGGGTAATCCTCGATCACAAGGATCTGCCGTGACAACCACGCAAAAAAGTCATCATTGAAGGACTCATTGGTCCTTCCACCACCCTGTCGCGGCAGTAATATTACCCATCTACATATAGCGGGAAAAGAGGCCTAATGTCCTTGTACCACTTCTCGAGGACTAAAGCTCGAAACTCTCTCAAAGAAGAATGAACACAAAATCGTCCTGAACCCGAAATTCCTCTGTGTCCACTGTCGGCAATCTGTCAATTGCCTCTTCATACACTCAAGTAGTGTCGTACTCCAGTAAAAAATATGTGCATTCAAGCACTGGATAACACAGTTCATCTGTGCGCGAGACGCCTGATGCAAGGTTGCTGAACCGGTAATCCGCCCAATTAGTAATAATATCGCTTGCAATGATAGGTTAGTGATCTTACTGATGGGCACCTGGGAGCTCAAATGGTTAGTCCCAGCCTCACAGTGCAGGGCTATCAAGTCCACGATATTAAGCGGCCCCACTGGAAACGTCCTGAAATTGACTAGTTCCCCTCTCCTTGAGAGGCCAGTTAAAAAACAGATATCCTCGATGGTAGGCAGCAGTGATTTCCGCTCTAGCATAAAGGCCTCTGCATCAAGGTGCCAATAGTCAATCAAGGCATTCAATAGCCTTGGTTGCGCTCACATATATGGACACAGGAAGAACTTAAGCAAACCACATTGCATCAATGCGGCCACGACATTCGGATCTCCCGCAACCAACTCACTAATTGCTTCATGCTCCCTTTTCCTCCAGTGGACATACATCCTGCCAACACAACAAAGTTCAGAAGGTTTAGTAAGGGCTGTTTAGTTCTTTTTTTCTATAAAAGGGGGTCCACGCGAGCTGTAGAGGCGATAGTTGCGTGTACGCGCGGGCAAGATTTACTCTGCCCGAGTGTACATGTGGCCTGTCCAAAGACAACCCGCGTGGACCTAGGGCCGACCTTTTAAAGGTCGACGCCCACCCAAAAAATGAAAGAAAATGAAAAATTAAAGAATTGAATAACTAGATAGGGGAGTTTGTACTTACTTGGTCCAAGCGAAAGTTCGTTTCGTCCACTGTAGCTCCTGGAATCACCATTTTTAGCAAAGGGGGTCTTTTGGCTCCAGAGTCAATTTCCAAATCAACAATGGTGATAATGAGCTGCTAGCTTCTATTTATAGACTTTTTGGCCTCTTTTTGTCACTTTTTTGGCCTCCCTTATTAATTTCTTTATACCAAAAACCATTTAGAGTGATTCAGGAGTTATATGGGAGGGATTTGATCGGGTATTGGGACATTGTTTTTGAGTTTTGAGAAAATTTTGACGGTCCATGAAATTTTTTCCAAGAATCAACTTGAGCATATAGGTTAGGTTACTACCCCGACTTTTGTGTCTCGTTGTTTTTTTTTTCCTTTGCCATAGGATTGATCCCATCAGGTTGTAACACAGAACCGTCATATCTGCTTTAGAGGTGTTGCAACTTGGCGGTAGAGCTTACCAGAACATGGATGCCCTAGGTAGGTCCTGGTTGCATTATGGTGTCCATGCCATCTCTAAAACACTGTAGGCTCGGAAGTCCTTATAGTCTTTCCTGAATATGAGTTTGAGCCTCATTTGCATGATTCTTCTTCACTCTTGATCTCACCCTCAGAACTCCCAAAAAACTCACGGGTCTCCTTTTAAGCCCTTTTCAGACCCTCTAAACATGAAAAGATTGCCGAGCGATCTTGTGACCTTTCACGCTCGTTAAACTGAAATTTGAAGTCACGTTTGTCCGACGATAGCTTACCCCTTTTTCGGTCCAGACGGTCAACTGTACGAACAAAGGTATACTCTATGGAACTTCCGTTCTTTATAAGAGTACTCTCAGGTATAATTTTATCTCTTTTTCGGGCCTGAGGGACTAAACGTACAAAAAAGAAGCCCCCGCGGAGTCCATAGTTAAGCTCTTTTCAGACTCCCTAAAATTGAAAAGATCACCGAGTGACCTTATTCTTTCACACTCGTTAAATTGGTCCAGAAGAATCTTCCTAATGGATTCCATAGTTAAGCTTTTTTCAGACTCCTTAAAAATGAAAAAATGGCCGAGTGATCTTGTCCTTGTCACACTCATTAAAATGGTTTTGAATCGACGTCTAATCGGTGCTAGTTTACCCTTTTTAGAACTGACTAGACTATCTTCGAAAAAGGTACCCCAATGGAGTCTCCTTTTATGTTTTTTCAGACTCTCTAAATATGAAAAACCACCGAGCTTACCTTCTATGGGCTCGTTAAACTTACATCGAAGGACATTACCATTGTGTGTTTTATTAACTGCATTTGCATACCTTATACACCAACCTTGTGACAATTAGCTTCTGCATCTGAACACCTTTGGCCGTCGGAGGATTTTTCCCGAGTATCATTTTACTAGAACATCAGTCTTGTCCTTGTGCCTTGAACTTGTATGTTTTCACTACTCGTTCCTCCATTGTAACGTAATATTCCTTTATTCTTTCTCCACAATTATTGAAAAGAACAAAAAAATCAAATATACCCCAAAAAGAGGAAGGGAAAAGTATTTTCTTTATTGGCAGCATAATGAGTCTCCCTTGGATAAAGCACATCTGTCCGTTTGTTCATCAGACTATGGGATGTAGTACGACCTTAGGAAGCTTTTCTCGCTATATAGAGTTGTGTCCTCCACCATTTGGTTATCCTTCCAGACATATGGAGAGTTTGTGTTGTCTCCTGCTTCGTAGACTTATGATTAACATACATGCTGCCCGAGTCTCATCATTTATCGTGCTATTGTCCAAGGGAAGTTTGTCACTAAGCCTGAGTCGGCCCCTCTGCAATATGTCTATTGTCCGCATACCCGACCATCCTGAACATCCAATCAAGTCCTTGTTCGAAATCATTGAAACCTTCAGTCTGATCATTAAGATTATCAAGTCCATGACCAACGAGCCGTCGAAGACCTCTAGGTAGTGCAGTCGTACACTCATATTACACTCTTATTCGAGTTTTGAATATTTTGAAGTTGTTTCTCGAGCTCTGAAGATCTCATCTCCTGCCATCAGGCCAAATCAGCTTCTAGAAGATGGATACTCTATATGTATATCTTTCTGATTTCGAGATGTAGCTCCACTGTGTATTGTTCACGGCTACTCTTTATAGTTATTTGACATGGATCTACAATGTATTTGATTGGTAGCCATGGTTCTATTTTATTCCGAGCATGGGTATGCTCGCCTCGGTGAGACATTTGTTATTTTGCAGACAACACCTTTCGGTTCCTGATCCTTGGGCTCAATCGTTCGGCACATCAGTAAAGATTGGTAATGTATTTCGGCCATCATATGCTCTTCCAACCTCACACATTAGGGGGCATCTGTTATAACCCTAAATTGCACCACACATGCTTACCTGGCATCATGCCAACTCACATCCCTTCTTTGCCAAAACACTGCTGAACAACTTTTTGAAAATCCTCTTGAATAAAGGCCCACACGCCCTAATCCATTACTGCACGCGTGTACATGCTGGTTGACCCAAAACAACCCGCGTGGATCGACAAAAGCATGAAAAAAAGAAAGTTGCCGACGGAACAAAAGGCTATGGGTGAGTTAACTGAAACTCCCGGCCATGCATGGCCGAGGGTTCATCCAAATACCTATCTCCTTCTAGCCTATAAAAGAAGGGGTAGGGGTACCATTTGAAAAAGAAAAAATATAGCAAAGAAACTCTGCCCATTTACGTATTCCCATTGTCCCAACCCTTTAGCTTTTCCTTATGCCAAAGGAGATTTAAAGCAAAGCAGTTGGAGGACAGAAGAAGAGGAGCCCAGGATCAGGTTCAAGGAGCGGTGGCCAGTCTCAACTTTTGTAAGTTGACTCATTCAAAGTAATAAAGAAAATGCTTTTCCCGTCCCAATCCATGAACTGTTTATAGTTTGATCAATATATGTTTGATTTCTAACCCGTTAGTATATAAGTAGTATGCATGCATAGTTGTTGCTCGTCTTCAATGAAGGTCAACTTTGGAAGGAGTATTGCGAACAAGTAATCAAGCACAACGGATGATCGACATCAAATGCCGGTAATGAGGTAGGTTGATCTTTCCATGCATTTACTAAGAAAAGGGGATTTAAATCTAGGGATGAAGGTAGAAAGTAATTTATATTCGGTCATATCTGGATGCAAAGTCTGAACTTTATTTGCTAGTCCGTAGGGTGTTTTTTCCCAACAACACCTGCCACCCGACTCAAGTGGGCTTCCCAGATCAGCTTCACTCGCTCACTTGATGGAACAAAGATATGGCCTAGACGACACAACAACCCATCTCGAAGATGGAAATTATCAACAAGTGCGTTTGCACCCAACATTTGGTAGGTGGTGGCGAAGTCAGGGTCTGTCTCATAGAGTTGGGGCCATCCAGATGTCTCATGGCTGCAAGGGTCTAGCACCGTGGTGAGTGCCGTGACTGGCGGTCTGCTCAGGCAATCAACGACATGATTGGTGCTTCCTATTTTATACTTGATGTTGAGGTTGAATTGCTGCAAGTATGTGGACCACTTTTGATGGTGGTCATTCTGCAATTTTCCCTGTGTTTGCATGAACTACAATGGCTTATGATCAGTGTGGATGACTGTCTCCTTCCCAAGAATGTAATGTCTCCACTGGCGATAGGCTTGCACAATGAAGTACATTTCTTTGTTGTAGGTAGGGTACTTACAGATAGTTTCTGATAGTGTCTCACTATGATAGGCCACGGGGTGGTCGTGCTGAGTGAGAACGGTGCCCACGACATAGTCTGAAGCATCTGTCTCGATCTCAAAGGGATGTTGCAGGTCTAGTAGTGAAAGTATTGGGGCTGAGCACAAGAGCTGCTTCAAATCATCGAACGCTTTTTGTTGGGACTGACCCCATGGAAATTTCGCCTTACCAGCACCTCTGTTTATTTGGTTGAGGGCCCATGCAATATAGGAGAATCCCAACACGAACCTGCGGTAGAGATTGGCAAGGCCCAAGAAGCTCCAAAGCTTAGTGAGTGTTGTTGAGGTGGACTAGTCACAGATGACTTGGATCTTGGTTGGAACCACATGTACGTCATGCTGATCAATGATGTATCCCAGGTAATAGACCCGGTCCATGCCGAAGGAACATTTTTCCAAGTTGGCGTATAGCTTGTACTGCTGCAGGGTGTGCAAAACCTGCTGAATATGTTGCAAGTGTTCAACCCAAGTCTTGCTGTAAATTAGAATGTCGTCTCGGTACACCACTACAAAAGTATTGGTGAATGGTTGCAGGATATCGTCCATCATCCTCATGAAATTTGATGGGGCATTTGTCAAACCAAAGGGCATGACCGACCATTCAAAAAGGCATTTCTTTGACTTGAAGTCGGTCTTCCATACATCTGTCTGTTCTATCGGGACCTGGTGGTAGCCAGACTTTAGATCAATTTTACTGAAGTATTTGGCCCTCGTGAGTTGATCAAGGAGGTCGTCGATTTAGGGAATCGGGTACCAGTTTCTGACTGTGATTTTATTCAGAGCCCGGTAATTAATACAGAGTCGCCAGGTTCCATATTTCTTTTGTACCAGCACGATTGGGCGGATGTGCCCCTTATGGAGAAGTTCTTGGATCTGTCGCTTGATCTCCTCATTCTCTAACAAAGAGAGATGATAGACTGACCCATTGGGTAGCGGTGCGTTGGGGGTCAGATCGATGGGGTTCTTGACCTGGCAGTGCAGAGGTGCCCCTGTGGGTGAGGAGAAGATATCTGAGTATTCCTCCACGACCTTATCTACTTGATTCTGTTGTGTGGAGAGGTCGACCATAAAGACCCTGGATGTGGCTATGATCTTTCGCTTATTTTGAGAGTGAATCACGAAGAAGACAAACTTCCCCCTCTGAGAGATGACCTTCCTGCATTGCTTATCATAAATCAAGGAAATAACACTAGGTGGTACTGCCTTGGGTATCCTGTACAATTTCCTGTTCAAAGTAATAATAACACTACGAGTCCTAGACTCATATACAACATGACGTTTCCATAAACAAGGTTGGCCCAAAAGAACATCACAAACTTCGATAGGCACAACATCACACAATACCTCGTCTTTGAAGGGCTTGATGCCGTACGATAGTCAAAACTGTTGGCTTATACGGAGATCGCTTCCTTGGCGGAGCCATCCAATGGTGTAGGGTTGTGGGTGCAGCGTTGTTGGCAGGGCCAGCCACTTGACTACCTCTGCTGAGATGAGGTTCTTCTGGCTACCGCTATCAATGATGAAGTGCAGCGGGGTGCCTTTTACCCACATCTGTGAATGGAAGAGGCGCTCTCTTTCTTCCGGCTCGTCTGGTTCACCAGGTTGGAGTTTGTTGGTAGCAACGGTGGCACTGGGTTCCGCGTCAATGATCCATCTTCCCATTTCTAGTTTTGGTGCAAAGTCATAATCTACATTTGATTCAGAGGCTTTCACTTTGGCCACCAACAAATTTTTTGAGCGACAATCAACAGTGTTATGCCAAGGGCTCTTATGGAAGTCGCACCACTTCCCGGTATCTTTCTTTGTCTTTCCGGTGTGCTTCTTTGCTTGTGGCTTGGAATGGTAGTGTTGATACTTTCCATATATGCTATGTCCTTTGTTCTATGGGTTGGGGCCACCCTTTCCTGGCTTTTGTTGTGAGGGGTTCCCAGGCCCAAATTGTCGCGTCTTTTGTTTGAGCTTCTGCTTGATTTTAACAACATATTGGTAGGCCGTGCCCAAGGATGAGATATCCAAAAATTCCATTTTGGCCTGGATGAATCTATGAAGAGCACCACGATACTTGAGCACCAGATGTCGCTCTAAATCTTTGATACTCAGCTTGGTGCACAAGGTATGGAAGGTATTTGTGAAATCTGGCATTGCTTGGTCTCTTTCTTGCCGTAGTGTGGTCCATTTGGTATACAGGTCGTCATAACTTCTGACAAGGTAGTATTTTTCCTTAATAGCATCCCTGAAGGATTCCCAGGTGGTCGTGACTGAAAATAATGAGGTTTCCTCTGTTTCCTTTTGCTCACAGAAAGTTTCCCACCAATCTTTGACATGGGGAACGACTTTGAGGAGCGCAAAAGTAATCTTTTCTCTATTCGAAAACTTATGTATAGAAAAACACCCTTCTAGTAGATTCAACCACTTGTCTATAGAATTTGCGTCTATATGACCTACAAATATAGGAACATCGAAGTATATTTGTACCTTGAAGGAGGTGACGCCTTCGTTCGAAGAAGATGCGTTTCCTGTTGGTAGTCGTCGAAGGATTTGTGCGAAACTCTCCATCATCTCGTTCCTCTATTGCATGAGGGATTCCTAAATCAACAGTTTGAAAGGATCTCATGTCCCGTCATCTTTATTTTCTCCTGCCATGAGAGGTTTCTTGGGCATGCGAGAGCTTCTGTCCTCAATAGAAACAAGCTCGAGACCCAAGTCTTTGTACTTCGACCTCGTTGGGGACATGCATTAAGACGATAAGGAGCATACCGCTCTAATACCACTGATCCAGATTTTATGAGTAGAATAAAATGAATACAGATTATTAACAAGTTCTTAACACAAAATAACAGAGATACAGTAAAACTGGTTTTCTATTCAATAACGAAATAAGATGAAACTGAAAAATGCAGCGGAAACAAGCTTGTTGGAATGGTGGCGGCTTATCTCTGAGAAGAGATGTGATGGTTGCACGCATTCGAAAGAAGAAGATTACAATGAGGCTCTGAAGGCCTTTTTACAATAAACAAGAATTCCAAAAACCCTAGACATCCAAAAACCTAACCCTAGGAGATGAAGCGCCAAAAGTCATGTGGGCCCCGTTTGGGTAAGTTAGTACATCAACTTCCTGAGGTCGTAACTTTTGCATACGATCTTCGTTTTAGGCGTGTGATAGCCCATTGGAAAGGTATCATCGAGGAGATTCATTTCGGGTGATCAATCATTTATTTGACTATCATTGAGGAGCTCGATCCTGAAAAACCTTCATTTAGGTCCTCAAAATAGCCTCGAAAGTTAAAAACTGGTAAAAATAGTAAATTGCCAAAATTGTCAGAAAACTATTTTGAGCCAGTTGGAAAAGGTGGGTGGCCACCGATATCTATCTTGATCAATACTCCCTCCTTAGGAAGCAATGGTATCCATTGCATTGAGGTCCCCCATCAGATGATGAAATTTCTGCTGAATTTGGCCCTGGGTGAGCCACTTGCCTTGGTGCAAGAGCTGCCCTACTTTGACGACTCGATAAAGCTTGATCCTTTGTTGTCGAGTGCCCTTGATCTGTGTGTCCACAATATGATCATTGGATGCCTATTGTATGCAGTCAGGGTTGAGATCTGTTGGTGTCATCTATTCTGCTACTTCTGAGGTGTCCAATAATGGTGGGAAATAAGGGCGAAGGAGATCCACATTTAACACTGGGTGCCAGCCAAGGAAAGGAGGAATGTTGAGCTCAAAAGAATTATCCCCCATGGCCTTGGTTATAGTGTACGACCCATAATGGAGTGGGTGAATCTTCTGATGGGTTTCTTTAAGGTGTTCTTTCTACAAGTGCAACCACACTTTGTCGCCCACCTGAAACTTATGTGGCACCTGATGTTGATCATGGCGCTGTTTGTACTTGTCATTGGACTTCTGTAGGATATCCTGAACTTGTTGGCGGATGTGCTGGATCCTCTCAATGAACCAGGTGGGTTTTTCAGCTTCAGTTGGAGTAGGAGATGAGTCGGTCGAGGTGACCACAAGGGGAAGTGCAACATCTATGGGACCCAATGGTTGGAATCCCAACCCCAACTGAAAGGGGTTGTGGTTGGTTGAGCTATGCAGGGCTCGGTTGTAGCTATGTTGGACATAGGGATGGTTGTCATCCCATGTGTGAGGGTGCTTTGAATTATACATGCGAAGGATATGCGCAATCATTCAATTTACAACCTCGGTTTGGCCATCTGTCTGGGGGTGGAAGGCCGTGGATTTGGTGAGCTTGGTGTCTAGCAGTGACTAGAGGCTCGACCAGAATGTACTGAGAAATTGACTATCCCGATCTGAGACAATGGTTTGTGGGATTCCAAAATGTACCCAGACTCATTCAAAGAAGAGCTTGGCAGTGGCATCTACTGTGATGCTCTTCTTGCAGGCAACCGAAATCGCCATCTTAGAAAAGTGATCAACAACCACAAAAACACAGTCATTTTCCTGCTTTGTGGATGGGAGGCCCAACATGTAGTCCATTGAGATGGATTCCCATGGCCTGTCAGGAGTAGGAAGAGGGGTGTACAAGCCCTGTTTCTTAATGGTCGGTTTGGCAATAGTGCAAGTTGTGCAGGACCTGATATACTTACTGACCTCCTCTCAAAGTTTCAGCCAGTATAAATGTTTCTGTAGCATCACCACTGTCTTTTCGACGTCGAAGTGTCCTACCATCCAACTGTGGTGGGATTCCCAGATCATCTTTGCTTGCTCACTTATTGGAACACAGAAATGGCTCAGACAACACAACAACCCATCCTGAAGATGGAAATTATCGACAACTGCATTTGTACCTAACATTTGGTAGGTGGTGGCAAAGTCAGGGTCTATCTCATAGAGTTGGGGCCATCTAGATGTCTCATGGCCACAAGAGTCTAGCACCGTGGTGAGTGCCGCGACTGGTGGTCTGCTCAGGAAATCAACGACCCGATTGGTGCTTCCTATTTTATACTTGATGTTGAGGTGGAATTGCTGCAAGTATGTGGACCACTTTTGATGGCGGTCATTCTGTAATTTTCCCTATGTCTGCATGAACTGCAATGGCTTATGATGAGTGTGGATGACTGTCTCCTTCCCAAGAATGTAATGTCTCCACTGGAAACAAGCTTGCACAATGGAGTACATTTCTTTGTCATAAGTAGGGTACTTACATAAAGTATCTGACAATGTCTCACTTTGATAGGCCACAACGTGGTCGTGCTGAGTGATAACGACGCCCATGGCATAGTCTGAAGCATTTGTCTTGATCTCAAAATGATGTTGTAGGTCTAGTAGTGAAAGTACTGGGGCTGAGCACAAGCGCTTCTTCAAATCATCAAACGCTTGTTGTTGGGACCGACCCCACGCAAATTTCGCCTTACCACCACCACTGTTTATTTGGTTGAGGGCCCATGCAATATGGGAGAATCCCAACATGAACCTACAGTGAGTGTTGTTGGGGCTGGCCAATCATGGATGACTTGGATCTTGGCTGGATCCATAAGTACGCCATGCTGATCAATGATGTAGCCCAGGTAATGGACCCGGTCCATGCCGAAGGAGCATTTTTCCAAGTTGGCGTATAGCTTGTGCTGTCGCAGGGTGTGCAAAACCTGCTTAATATGCTCCAAGTGTTCAGTCCAAGTCTTGTTGTAAATTAGAATGTCGTCTAGATACACCACTACAAAAGTATTGGTGAATGGTCGCAGGATATCATCCATCATCCTCATGAAAGTGGCTGGGGAATTTTTCAAACCAAAGGGCATGACCAACCATTCAAAAAGGCCTTCCTTTGACTTGAAGGAGATCTTCCATACATTTGTCTGTTATATCGGGACCTGGTGGTAGCCAGATTTCAGATCAATCTTACTGAAGTATTTGGCCCCTGTGAGTTGATCAAGGAGGTTGTCTATTCGGGGAATCAGGTACCGATTTCTGACTATGATTTTATTCAGATCCCGGTAATCAATATAGAGTCACCAAGTTCCATATTTCTTTTGTACCATCACGATTAGGCTCCCGCAAGGTGGTGAGTTGGGGCGGATGTGCCCCTTGTGGAGAAGTTCTTGGATCTATTACTTGATCTCCTCATTCTCTAAAAAAGAGCAATGATAGACTAGCCCATTGGGTAGCAGTGCATCGGGGGTTAGATCGATGGGGTGTTTGACCTGGCAGTGCAGAGGTACCCTGTAGGTGAGGAGAAGATATCCGAGTATTCCTTCATGGCCTTATCTACTTGCTTCTGCTGTGTGGAGAGGTCGACCGCAGAGACCCTGGATGTGGCTATGATATTTCACTTATTCTGAGAGCGAATCATGAAGAAGACAAAATTCCCCGTCTGAGAGATGACCTTCCTGCATTTCTTAGCAGAGATCAAGGAAATAACACTAGGTGAGACTTCCTTGGGTATCCTGTACAATTTCCTGTTCAAAGTAATAATAACACTACGAGGCCTAGACTCATATACAACATGACATTTCCATAAATAAGGTTGGCCCAAAAGAACATCACAAACTTCGAGAGGCGCAACATCACACAATACCTCGTCTTTGAAGGGATTGATGCTGTACGACAATCGACACTGTTGGCTGATGCAAAGATCGTTTCCTTGGTGGAGCCATACAATGGTGTAGGGTTGTGGGTGTGACATTGTTGGCAGGGCCAACCACTTGATGACCTCTTTTGAGAGGAGGTTCTTCTAGCTACCGCTATCAATGATGAAGTGCAGTGGGGTGCCTTTTACCCACATCTGTGAATGGAAGAGGTGCTCTCCTTCTTCTGGCTCGTCTGATTCACCAGGCTGGAGCTTGGTGGTAGAAATGGTGGCAGTAGGTTCTGTGTCAATGATCTGTCTTCCCCTTTCTAGTTCTGGCTCAGAGTCAGAATCTTCATTTGATTCAGAGGCTTTCACTTCGGCCACCAGCGACTGTTTTGTGCGACAGTCAGCAGTGTTATGCCAAGGGCTCTTATGGAAGTCGCACCACTTCCCGGTATCTTTCTTTGTATTTCTGGTGTCCTTCTTTGCTTGGGGCTTGGACTCGTAGTCTTGATACTGTCCATCTTTGCTTTGTCCTTTGTTCTATGGGTTGGGGCCACCCTTTCCTGGCTTTTGTTGTGAGGGGTTCCCAGGTCCAAATTGTCGCGTCTTTTGTTTGATCTTCTGCTCGATTTTGACGACATATTGATAGGCCGTGCCCAAGGATGAGATATCCAGAAATTCCATTTCGGTTTGGATATATCTATGTAGAGCACCATGATACTTGAGCACCATATGTCGCTCCAAATATTTGATACCCAACTTGGTGCGCAAGGTATGGAAGATATTTGTGAAATCTGGCACTGCTTGGTCTCTTTCTTGCCACAGTGTGGTCCATTTGGTATACAGGTCGTCATAACTTCTGACAGGGTAGTATTGTTCCTTAATAGCATCCCTGAAGGATTCACAGGTCACCATGATTGAAAATAATGAGGTTTCCTCTGTTTCCTTTTTCTCACAGAAACTTTCCCACCAATCTTTGACATGGGGAACGACTTTGAGGAGCACAAAAGTAATCTTTTCTCTATTTGAAAAGTTATGGACAGAAAAATACACTTCTAGTAGATTCAACCACTTGTCTACAACATTTTCATCTATCTGACCTTCAAATATAGGAATATCAAAGTTTATTTGTACCTTGAAGGGGGCGACTCCTCCGTTCAAAGAAGATGCATCGCCTGTTGGTAGTCGCCGAAGGATATTTGCGAAACTATCCATCATCTCATTCCTTTGTTGCATGAGGGCTTCCTCAATCAACAGTTTGAAAGGATATCCTATCCCATCATATTTATTTTCTCCTGCCATGAGAGGTTTCTTGGGCATGCGAGAGCTTCTTTCCTCAAGAGAAACAAGCTCAAGACCCAACTCTTTATACTCCGATCTTGTTGGGGACATGCATTAAGATGATAAGGAGCAGACCGCTCTGATACCACTGATCCAGATTTTATGAGCAAAACAAAATGAATATAGATTATTAACAGGTGCTTAACACAAAATAACAGAGATACAATAAAACTGGTTTTGTATTCAATAACGAAATAAGCTGAAACTGTAAAATGCAGCGGAAACAAGCTCCCTGGAATGGTGGCGGCTTATCTTTGAGAAGAGATGTGACTGCTGCGTGAATTTGTAAGAAGAAGATTACAATGAGGCTCTGAAGGCATTTTTACAATGAACAAGAATGCCCAAAACCCTAGACATCCAAAAACCTAACCCTAGAAGATGAAGCGCCAAAAGTCATGTGGGCCTCGTTTGCGTAAGTTAGTACATCAACTTCCCGGGGTTGTAACTTTTGCATACGATCTCCGTTTTAGGCGTGTGATAGCCCGTTGGAAAGGTATTGTAGAGGAGATTCATTTTGGGGGCTCAATCATGCCTTTGTTTTATCAATTAGGAGCTTTATCCCAAAAAACCTTCATTTAGGCCCTCAAAATTGCCCCGTAATTTAAAAACTGCTAAAAATAGTAAATTGCCAAAATTGTTAGAAAAATGTTTTGAGCCAGTTGAAAAAGGTGGGTGGCCACCAATATCCATCTGGATCAATGAACTTCTCAATCAACTCAAGGGAGCCAAATTTTTCAGTAAGATTGATTTGAAGTTAGGCTACCACTAGGTGTTGATTGAACAAATTGATGTATGGAAGATAATATTCAAGTCTAAAGAAGGTCTCCTCGAGTGGTTGAACATGCCTTTTAGCTTAACTAACACCCCGACCACATTCATGCGAATGATGGATGATATATTGCAGCCATTCAAAAACTCCTTCATGGTCGTATATTTGTATGACATCCTCATCTTTAGCAAAACTTGGGAGGAGCACTTGAAGCACATTCAACAGGTCTTAGGAACCCTGCAATACCACAAGTTATATGCCAATTTGGAGAAGTGTTCCTTCGACATGCAAAAAATCCAATATTTGGGATACATCGTGGATGAGTAGGGTGTGCATGTGGATATAACCAAGATCCAAATTATCCGTGATTGGTCAGCCCGAAAGACACTCACGAAGCTCTATAGCTTATTGGGCCACACCAACTTCTACTCCAGGTTTGTGTTGGGGTCAGGGTTGGAATTTCAATTCATTTTTACCCATTAAACAATTTTTTTTTGACATTTTTGGTTTACATATTATCCTTCAAATAATGTTGTGTCTAAAAGTGCACCCTTCAATAATGAATTTTTGATAAGAAACCAACTCTTCAACATTGAAGTTTGTGTTAAATATTTTAATTAGTGATCCCATTTTTGCAAGGATGTACATGTTTCTAGAGATGTAGGGAGCATCATATGCCTCCTCCCTACCCTCCTAATTATAATTTGCCTCCTATACTTCTGCAAAACTTTCACACCAACGAATCCATCAACGACTTCAAGATTAATTTTTATAGTAATTTCCAGTCCCCCCTCCATTGTCTTAGTTATTTTCGAGGTTCAAGGAAGAAAAGGCCTCTAATATGGATAAAAATCGGACCTGGTTTTCATGCTACTGATAGTCCCGTCGACATGGAAATATATTATTTTGAGAGTTGGTCGAACTTGAAGAATTTTTAGCTGTGTTCAAAATTTTGTTAGAATATTGTGCTCGTTTACCATAAACAATGCTACACCATTGTCACCCAACCATAGGCACAAAGACACCCCTGATCACCTTAACCTTTTCTAGATAGAATGATTTTGGGAAGCCACACTAGAACCAATAGATAAACCAAGAGAGCACACCTTCTCCAAGGTAGCACACAAGTAAGAGTACCAAAAAGGTTGAATAAGAGTGTGATGCACCACTGCAACTACTGTTGCTCCTCTTCTATTCTTACGCACTACTTCTATTGCTACTGCACTTCTAAGATATGCACACCAATTGAGTGAGTGTGCGTTTTTCCAAATAAGCTAAAGCGCCTTCTATTTATACTAATCTGGCTAGGTGAACAAGTGTCTCTTCAAGCAGGGTCGACCTATCATTTTCTTCATATAATACTTCAATATTACTTATTATGTTGAGATGACTTGTCCTCCATGGTTTTCACACATTTGTTTAGGTTTTCTATTGCTTTCAAAATATTTTATTCTATTCAAAGGTTTATCCATGGAGGTTAATACTTCTCGCAGCTACCAAAACAACACTCCCTCTTAGCTAGGGAGGTATTTAACCATGATGTTCCCTTCTAGTCTTCATAGCCTTGCTCGCTATGCCATGATCCTCTCGTCATGGTTACGCATACCATGTTACTGGTAGCATCATTATGTCACACATGGTTGCACCCATGTGGACTCGTCAATCTCATCTAGGGGCTACAACCCTCTAGAGAACACTAGAGATACACCTCATAGTGTGTGTCACCATCATCGTCATGGGCTACACCCACATGACGTGCTCACCCATGTTGTGAGTATCATCATTACTATCATCATTATCCATCCATCTCACATGGCATGGGAAAGAACTACATGGTCTTGCAAACCGATAGAATCATTAGAGCTACACAGGCTATCTCTTGATCACCCAAATCATATTACAAGCAACACCATCACAATCATACAGGTTCTCGACTACGCCACTAGTGTACCAAACTGTCTCACTAGTGTAGCAACAACTCGACATACCAGACCATCTCACTGGAGTAGCCTACAACTCAACGTAAAGCCTACAACTCGACATAAGGACTACAACTCGGCATGAAGCCTACAACTCAGCATGAAGACTACAACTCGGAACAAGGCATACAACTTGGCATGAAGCCTACAACTCAGAATGAAGCCTACAACTCGACATGAAGCCTACAACTTGGCATGAAGCCCACAACTCGGCACAAAGGCCTACAACTTGGCACAAAGGCCTACAAGATCCTTCTTTTTCGAATTCTACCATCAACTCCTTCTAATTGAGAGAATCCTTGAACCATGCTTCCATCTGCTGCATGCGCCTATGCATCCTGCAAAGTGTCATGAAACCTTGCTTCTTCCTGATCATCAAATCCCTTTGAAGTTTGACTCCCTCTGAGTCCTTTCAATTCTTGGTTTCTATGGTAACCTTCCTAGAATACATAGGATAACCTTGCCAAAATAGGAACAACAAGAGAAAAAGTATTTCCAAAATAATAGCATTTTATATAAGAACATATCAATTTCATGGTAATTCATTATAGGATTACCAAGGTGTCCTGCCTGAGAACAAGAACAAGAAATATCTCCTAGAGGAGATGCTATTTCATATTGCAGTTAAGTACAATAAGCATTTATATTAATAGTACATGATATTAAGTATTCATTTGTTTCTAGAATTAATAAAATCTAAAGGATTGCAATACTCACTTAAGCAACAATAATAAAAATATCAAACCTAATATGAAAACCTGGAGTCTGGCTATTGTTCCACTTGAGTTGCTTTTCTTTTGAGACAAGTATTCTTTCCAACCTGGAGAGGGTGTTGTTCCTATGAATGTATTAGATCCGATATCTTTCTAGCTCTACGATTGCTTCTTGGACAAAGATCCCTTATCTTTCCAAAGATTCAGATCTATAGTAGTTGATTTTTATTGTTTCTCCTACTCCACGTTCATGTGCTTGGAAGCTCCAAAAATCAAACTCTTCATCCTTTGATGCCTGCTCTTCAGTCTGTGGTTCCATAATTTTTCCCTTTATTCTTTGCAAGGATGATGTCAATCCTTGTCTTCCATGCTCTACCAAGAGACCATGCTTCTGCTATGTCACTTTGATTTTATGGAGGAAGTCATGATTGTCTTTGAATTTGACCTTAACCAGTATTTTGACTTTGACTAGTCAAACCTTGACTTTGACCAGTTAAACTTTGATTTTGACCAATCAAACATTGACTTCGACCAGTCAAATGTTGACTTTGACCAAAAAATTCAACTTTGATGTTTGTTATGGTTGAGGGAACCAAGAGATGCGTGGGTTAGGGTGCACTAGGGTATCTAAGAATTATGCTAAACGCTTCACTTAAATTGCTTGAAAAATCATGTTAGGGTTTGTTGCTGCTGCAATATCAGAAACCCTAGTTGCAACTGTAATTGTGTTACAACGAGCTTGACAGAGAGCTACAAATATAACGTCCAGTGGTTAGACTGTTCTGAAGGTGGTTTGGGCCCATAACCTATTAGAATATTGTGCTCATTTACCATAGACAATGCTACACCATTGTCACCCAACCATAGGCACAAAGCCACCCCCAAGCACCTTAACCTTTGCTAAATAGAATGATTCCAGGAAGCCACACTAGAACCAATAGATAAACCAAGAGAGCGCATCTTCACCAAGGTAGCGCACACGTAAGAGTACCAAAAAGGATGAACAAGAGTGTGTTGCACTGCTGCAGTTGTTGATGCTCCTCTTCCAGACTTGCACACTACTTTTGTTGCTATTGCACTTCTAAGATATGCACACCAACTGAGTGAGTGTGTGTTTTTCCAAATGAGCTAAACCACCTTCTATTTATACTAATTTGGCTAGGTGAACATGTGTCTCTTCAAGCAGGGCCGACCTGTCCTTTTCTACATATAATACTTCAATATTACTTATTTTTCTAAGCCGACTTGTCTTCCAACATTTTCACACTTCTGTTTAGGTTTTCTCTTGCTTCCAGAATCTTCTATTCTAGTCAAATGTTTATCCATGGAGGTTAATACCTCCCACAACCACCAAAACATCAACAAATTTAAGGAAGAAAAGGCCTCTAAATGTATAAGAGTCGACATCGAATTTCATGCTAATGAGAATTCAATCGTTACAAAAATATAGTGTTTCAAGATTTAGTCGATATTATTTCTTCGGGTCTCCCCCTAAAGAAGTTTCTGTTGTATTTGAGGTTAAAGAATGGAAAGGCCCCTATATGCATAAAAATACACATCGTCTAGTCGATATTATTTCTTTATGTCTCCACCTAATGAATTTTTAGTTGTTTTCGAAGTTAAAGGAAGAAAAGGCCACTAAATGCATAAAAATAGACATTGACTTTCAAGCTACCGATTGTTCAGCGGATATGGAAGGATATTATTTCGAGTGCTGGTCCATAATATTTCTTCAATCTCCACCTTAAGAATTTTCAGTTGTAATCATAGTTCAAGGAGGAAAAGGTTTCTAAATACCTAGTGATATTATTTCGAGAGCTTTATATATTATTTATGTCAATGCCACACAATTATCACACACAAGTAGACAAAAGAGATGAGATAAAATAATAGTTCATGATATTTACCTGTTTGTTTCCGAGTTCAATTGTAGTGGTCTAATAGCTCAATTTCTTTCTCGGGTTGTTGCCACAAAAAACATAGACATTCTTGAATCTAAACGCCCTATGTTCAAACCCCATCCTCGTTTCCATCACTCTCTTCTCTTTCCATATTTGTAAAATTTCAATAAAATCCGTCAATACAGAAAAGTTGATCACCTCGAAAGTTTGAGAATTTCCCAGGGGTTTGTCTATATATAAACCTCTCAATTATCTTAGTGCACCATCTACAAACTTGTGGGTAGCTCCGTGCAGGCTGAATATAGCGATGAATTGAGTGGAATGAATATCCTTGAGATGTAGAAATATGCTTAATTTAACAATGAGAGTGTTGATCCCATGGCCCATCACTGACTATCTTATTTGCCTAGATCAGAAATAATAGAAAAGTGAAGTGAAGTAGTGGGAAACATAGTTGGTATTAGATCTAACAAAACATAAATTTATTCCACTAGAACTTGCAAAAACATCACTAAGGCATGGTATTCTCTATCTTCGATTAGCTCTATCCCTACACGTCAAGGCACGATTTCCCATTCCTATGCTCACTAGTTCATATAAGTGGGAGGTACCTTTAATATAAGCTCAAGAGTTATTCCCTACCACCCCTACCATAATGTGAAATTAATGATTTTTTATACAATTATAGCCCGTCATAAATATGTTATCTCGATTTGGATGCATGTTCCTAGAAATGACAACAACAAAAAATTAAACGCAAAATACCGACAAAATGCCCCATGATGGGCATTTTTCCCATCAAATTCCAAACCTTGTTAGGGTTCTCTCATATCGCTTGGGCCCTAATCCAGGTGACCAAGGGTGGAGCGAAGGCCAAGTTTGTTTGTGTCGTGTCCCAACATAAAGCATTCGAGGATTTGAAATTCCGCCTCTGGTCAACACCAGTCCTTATTCTGCTAGAGCTGTAAGAACCATTTGATCTTGAGACAAATTCTTCAGATTATGCTATAGGTGTAGTCCTCACTCAGCATGGGCATCCAATGGCCTATCACAATGAAAAACTATCTAATGTTGTTCACATATACCCCACCTATGACAAGGAGATGTACTCCATTGTGCAGACATGTCAACAATGGAAGCATTGCATTATGGGGAAGGAAATGATCATCCACACTAATCATAGGCCTTTGCAATTTATGCAGACATAGGGAAAGTTACATAATGACCGACGTTAGAAGTGGTCCATGTACCTAAAACAATTCGACTTGAACGTTAAGTACATGAAGGGTAGCACCAACCATGTCACGTACTACCTCAATCGACCCTCGGTTGTGGCAATAACCACAATTCTTAACTTCTGTGGACATGAGACGTCTGGGTGGCCACAATTATAAAATAATGACTCTGACTTTGTTGCTACCTATCAAACATTGAGAGCAGGAAAACTAGTTCTAGACTGTCATCTTCAGGATGGAATGCTATGCCATTTGAGCCATCTTTGTGTTCCTTCAAGAAAGCGTGCAAATCTGATTTGGGAAGCTCATTATAGTCAGGCTGCAGGACGCTTTGGTGTGGGCAAAAAAGTGGCAGTATTGAAAAATCATTTTTATTGGTCGAAGCTTTGACAAGATGTCTACAAATACATCATCTCCTACACTACCTACACCATTTCCAAACCAACCATCAATAAATAGAGGCTATACACCCCTTTACCTACTCCAAATAGGTCTTTGGAGTTCATCTCCATGGATTACATGTTCAATATGCCTTCAACCAAGCATGGGAATGACTATGTCTTCGTGGTCGTTGATCGATTCTCTAAGATGGTAGTTTTGGTGCCCTGCAACAAGAGTATCACAACTGTGACAACCACTAAGCTCTTCTTTGAATGTGTTTGGGTTCATTTTCAGCTCCCACAAATCGTTATTTCAGATCGAGACAATAGGTTCCTGAGTACTTTTTGGTCCAACATATGGTCGATGATGGACACCAAACTGACCAAATCGACTGTCTTCCACCCACAGATTAATGGACAAACAAAGGTAGTGAACAAGATGATTGTCCATATCCCGAGGTTGTACAATTCCAAACATCCATGCACATGGGATGAGATCCTTCCTCTTGTTCAACATAGCTACAATAGAGCCCTCCACAACTCTATTGGCCACATCCCTTTTCAAGTGTGCTTGGGGTTCTAGTCATTGTTCCCCATTGACGTAGCTTTTCCCATTGCAGCTGCACAGGAAGAGTCCTCCCATGCTCAGACTGAGGCTAATTGAGCATCTAAATTTGTTGAGAAAATCCAACACATCCAACAATAAGTTCATGATATTTTGCAGAAAGCCAACGCCAATCACAAGCAACGCCATGATCAACATCGAGTACCACACAAGTTTCATGTGGGAGATAAGGTATGGTTGCATTTGCAAAAAGAGTGCATCACATGACCCCATCGGAAGCTCCACCTACTCTAATACATGCCTTACACCATCACCAAGGTTGTGGGTGAGAATTCTTTTGAATTAATTATTCTCCCTTTCCTTGGCTTGTGCTCGGTATTTAATGTGGAATTGCTTCGACCATATTTTCCACCTCTCTTGGACACTTCGGACACGACCGAGCACTTGGCCCCTACAAAACTCAATCCTGACCGCATTGAACATGTGACAATTGATTGAATCATGGAGACCAAGATGAAGGGCACCCGGTAGTAGAACATCCAACTCTGTCGGGTCGTTAAAGCAAGGCATCTTCTCACCAGGGCAAGTGGTTCACTAGGGGTCATATTTCATAGAAGTTTCCCCATCTGATGGAGGAACTTGACAAAATGGGGAACATTTATTCATAAGGGGGGAGGAATGATCCAAGTGGATACTAGTGGCCACACACATGTTCCACTAATTCAGAATGGTTCCACATCTTGACAATTTTTCTATGGTTTTTTAGGTCCGAAACTTCTGGGGTCGTTTTGAGGCCCTAATTGATGTTTTTTTTTGTCTGCGCGGTAGTGCATAGAATGTAGGAAAAGGCATATGTTAGGCTGAATGGAATGTGTACTTCTCAGTTAGACCTTTTAGACAGGGTATCAATCCCCCTAAACACAGTCCATTTGAAAAAGTTTTGCCTCCGGGAAGTTGGCATATCAACTAACCACATCATAGCCCATAAACCTTTTGGCATTTCATCTTCTAGGCTTAGGGTTTTGGATGCTTAGGGTTTTCTCATCGATGCTTTAAATTAAAAGGCCCTTTTTCCCTCTTTGTAATCAAATTTCTGCGAATGAGCGTAGCCATTGCATCTCTCCCTTCAGAGATAAGCTACCACCATTCTAGCTAGCTTGCGATTTGCATTTCACAGTCTTTTGTATTCTAGAGAGTCATTAATAGAATCTGAGTTTAACTATATTATTGTGTTTCTTGCGATATATTTGTGTATTTCCTTGTTGAATCTATGCCTTCATTTTGTTCTCAATATAATCTAGATCAGATGTGTTGTGTGGGTGCATGTGTATGAAAAATAAATAGGGTAATAAATGAGTGTGTGTGTGAAAAAGAAACAAGGTAATAAACGAGTATGTGTGGGTATGTACACCTCTGTAGACTTTAGTAGTCAAATCGTTGCACGAAGGGGGTCGCTTGTCCCACAAATAAGCGGGTCTCATACACCAATTTGGTGTCTGTCTCGGTCTTGACCTTAAAATTAGATTATTATTATTATGAAAAATAAACAAGATCATAAATGACCAAATAAGCTATGTTTGGTGTTTTGTAATAATTTTGTGATTTTAAAACCTCCTCCACTCGTGTGATATCCCATATTGGCTATGATTTTGGTCTACAACAACCTATAAATCCTAACATACCATGATCCTTATGCTAATGGGGGCTCCATAGAGGTAGTGGTCCTCCTATTAAGAGGAAAGAGATAATAAGTGGACACACTCAACTTTCTAGTGAGTCCATTTTTTTCCAACAATGTAAAGTTCTACCCTAGTTCATTCATTTCTTTTGAATTTTGATGATCTTGATTATCTTAAAATGTGCCAAAACCCCTAGGGGCAAAGTTACATGGTAAAAGTTTCAATGAATTAGGTGGAACTATGACTCCAACAATATTCCTGTTTGATTTTGGGTAGAATTTCCACTGAAATGGGTGTGAGCTTGTCCACTTATTAACATACTCCTTAACACGAATGGTTTATTGGTTATAGGGGTAAATATGTGTGATTTCTCAACATCTTCCTCCTCCTATATGAGATGTGTTATGTAAGTGCATGTATGTGAATAATAATTGATCTTGGAATAGTTTTTACAACTTTAAAAACTCCTCTCCTCTTATATGTTGTCACACACTAGTTGTGATGTCTGGTTTATTGTAGCATATAAATCCAAGCATACCATGATTCATATGCCAATGGGAGTGTTCACAAAAATAGTGACCCTACTACTAACATAATGGTTGATTGATTGGGGAATGAATATGTGTGCTTTCTTGACTCCCCCCTCCTCTCTTATGGGACATGTGGGTGTGAGGGTGTCTGTTAGTAATAAATAGGGGATAAACAATTATGTAGTGTATTTATTATTTGAATAGTTTCTACATCTTTAAGATCTATATCTCCTCTTTATTAAGTGTTAGCTTTCAGGGTTTCTTTGAAAGTATTTACACCGTGCTGAAGGGTGATTCATGTGATGTGGGGTGCATGGTGTATGGATGACCCTTGGTTGTTCCAAGATAGACATACACATGTGGAGGTGGCCTATGCTAGGATTGTGATGCCTTGTATGGATGATTATGTGGCTTTTTTCCTTGGAGCATTGGAGACCTTTAGATAGCTTGGTGACTTTCTTTATACTAACCACATGGAGATCAATTGCCTACTTGGAGGATGCATTTCTTTGGAGGAGGAGTGTTGGCAATTCTAGAGGAGGTCATTGAGCCCCAAATGGCATGGGCACCCTTGGATCACTTTCACAATACTCATACTTGACTCGAGGGTGCTTGGGTTGAGGGAGTGATCATGTAGGTGCAACGGACCTAGAGGATACACATTACTTAAGAGTTGCATTGGATCCCTTAGAGGAGGAGCATTGGGCCTTGCTTAAGGAGCGTTCATACCTTGGAGCCTTGGTTTATAATGACATCACCTTGGATCTTGACATGTTTTCTTTTTAAGTGTATCATTTCACATGCATGGACCTACTTGTTAGAGATAGTTTGCTTGTAAGGGCTTAGGACCACTTTATATTATTGGCCTCCTTTACCTCTCATATAAATAAAGGAAGGAAAAAGCCATTTCACATCATCATCATTGTACTCTATTCTTTGTATGTGTCTTATAGGGAGCAAGGCATTAAGCTTCATGAGGAAACCCTAAGAGAAGACATGCAGAAGAGAGAGACACCTTGATTATTCTTGGAGAGAATGCTCTTATGAGATGTTAGGGTTTTCTCTTATAATGAACATGACGTTGGAGGTGATGATCACACATTCATTCATTCATCATCTCATATAGTAAATGTGAGGATTAGAGAGCACCTATTTCTCTCTCCTTATACTCTTCCCTAGTGTATTCTCTCTCTTTCTGTTAGAGCTCTAGGATTCTTTAATAATTCAAATGAAATTCTAGGGTTAGTGTTTTACCTTGAGGAGGCAAACAAGACTAGTGTTTGGTAAAACTCTAAGGGGAGAAGAAGATATATTGAGGAGGAGAAGATAAGTAGAGACCTTACACTTGTGAGAGACAAGTGTTGAATCGAAGGAGGACTTTCTTATATTGATGCTTGCTAGGGATATTTGGTGGTGGCTAGCATTTTCTTGGTTTTCCCTAACTAAGGTTTTTGAGAGCTTGAAGTACTATACTAGATTTTGATAATCCATGAGTATGTACACGTACTTCAATTCTATCATATATAAACAAATATTCAACTATCCATAACTCATGTAATTGCATACTTGATTTTACACTTGCATTTTCTTCTTGATTGGGTAATTTCAAGCACTTGTTGTTCATGTCGATTTGATATAAAAAGGGTTGAAATTGCTAAGTGATTTAACATATATCTTGAAGATAATAGAGCAAATTTATTGCTATAATTATGTAGTAATTAAAGTGATTTCAAATCTGGTTTATGCTTGGAAACTGTGCCCTAAGGGTTGGAACCTGTCGGCACAAGTTTGGTATATTTTCTCTTCAGGTGCCTAGTGTGTTGGGTTGAAGCAAGATGAAATATTGTCTATTGTTTGCTACTGTAAATTAATATTTTAGATCATCCCTAAGGATAAAGTTCACAGGTAATAGATCTAGGAGACCTCCTTGTGAGGTGAAATTTTATTTTTGCATTAAATTGCCCTATAACCAAAATTCTACATGGTATCAGAGGTATTTTGAGTGAAATTGCTCTCTTGGTGAAGAGGGAGTTGGATATTTCATCCTTGTTGCACCTAGGAATGGTGCTTGACCTAGTTATAGGTTGGTTGGATGAGAAACTTTAAGTCATACAAGAGAAGCACTTGGACTTTCAAAGGGTTTTTATACTCATTTGTTGTTGATTTTTGCTTTGAAGTGTGCTTCAAATTTACAAGATGATGACTCTCAATCTTAGAGAGTGTGATTGGTTGGATGGTGCTCCTGATTTCATACCTTGGAAGCTTAGGCTACAAATTCTCATGGAGACAGTTCAGATTTGTGAGCATATTGAGAAAGTGATAGTTGTCGCTATCAATCTGACAAAGTTGACCACCCATAATAAGAAGGAGGCCAAGGCAAAGCAATCATCCTTGATTTGATGAAGGATCACTTCATCCCTCACATTGTAGAAAAGACAACTGGTAAGGATATGTTTAAAACTTTGTTTGAATATTTCAAAGTACTGGTGTTTCTCAACATATGCTCCTAAGGAACAAGATTTTTGTGGCTTGCATGAGTAAGAAAAATATGGTGGTCAACCGCCTTACCAAGGTCACAGTGTTGAGAGATCAACTGGATTCCATAGGGATAAATGTCACTACAAGGAGAACACCTTCTTGCATAGGTTTTTATGGAACCTCCCTGAAAAGGTCTTCCCTTAGTTGTTTATAGCAGAGGTTGTTAGAGGAGGTGGGTGACCAAAGGTTTTTGCAGAGTTTCTTTTTTGGTGTGTCTTAATGGAACACATGCACTAGTGCACCTCTAAATTCTACTGCACGGGTGCTTAAATTTTCAACTGCCCCGTCACTGTTCATAGTGGAGGCAGTCGAAGGAGGTTTTTGCAGAGATTTTTTTTTTGGTGCGCCTTTAAGGAATATACACACCGATGCGTTAATGAACAATAACGTCTTAGTGCATCCATGTTCCAATATCACCACCATACTTTATGATAAAATAAAATTCAAAAAATCAATCACACCAGTGTCATTGAACAACACATACCGGTGCACCTAAATGTATAATGACGCATTGCGGTAGGGTAAATAAAAAAATATTACCAAACCAATTTTCATTGTTACAATGCATCTCGTGCTTTCAAATTCTCAAGAAAGTACCAATGCTCACCTTTTTTCGGTGCGCCTTTATGGAATATACTCCTTGGGTCATATTTAAAAACTACCACACTGGTGCTTAAATGTTATAACACCCCGTCACTATTCATAGTGGAGATGGGTCGCGTAAGGTTTTTGCAGTGGTTTTTTAATTGGTGTGCCTTTAAGGAACACACACATCGATGCATTAATGAACAATAACACCTTGGTGCATTCATGTTGTAGTAGCACCACCACACTTTATAATAAAATTACATGCACCAAATAAATCACACCAATGACGTTGAATCACACACACCGATGCGCCTAACTATCTAAAGTCACATCGAGGTAGAGTAAATTTTTTTTTTTTTACCTAATCGACTTTCATTGTTACAATGCATCCCATGCTTTCAAACTCTCAAGCAAGCACTGGTGCTCACCGTTTTTCCTAATACACCCTGTTTCTGGTGCTCTACACTAACTTGGATAGCTCCATTGTTGGATTCCACACATTTCCAAATTTTGGAAATTACCACAAATTTTCATTTCCTCTCAACGATGCAACCATGCCTCCTCGAGACAAAACATATCATGTAAATTATTTATTACCTTCCTATTTGCATTTTCATCCAATCAATTTTACAATTTAGCTTGAAATTTGACATTTTTTTCAATTTCACACAGTGCGCCTGAACATTTTGGCTCGCCCTGAAGCAATGCATACTGTGTTAAATACACAATGAGCATTACCGCTGGTGTGTCTATATATGTCATCATTGGTGTCATTCAAGATAGCGCATCATGATAAATTATCAAAAAACAAAGTGGTGCATCCTTTGGAACGCCTTGACACTGGTGCAAAATGGGCTACCCGCACCGGTGCATTACGCTTCATTAACCACACTGCTAGCTCAATGATATATAAAATTTAACCTAGCAGTGCACTGAGTTTAATCAATCGCTCTGGGGCGTACCTAAAACATAACTCCCTAGAGAGTCAATGCTTAAACACATCGCCATACTTTATAATAAAATTATATGCACTGAATAAATCACATTGGTGTCGTTGCATATTACGCCCCAATGTGCCTATGTCCAAAAGTGCACTGAAGTAGGGTAAATTAAAAAAACATACCAAACTAATTTTCATTGTTACAATGCATCTCGTGCTTCCAAACTCTCAAGTAAGCACCAATGCTCACCTTTCTTCCTAAGACAACTTGTTTCCGATGCTCTGCACTGACTTGAATAGCCCCATTGGTGGATTCCACACATTTCCAAATTTTGGAAATTACCACAAATTTTCATTTCATCTCAACATCACAACCATGCGTCCTCGGGATAGAAGAGAACATGTAAATTATTTATTACCTTCCTATTTGCATTTTCATCCATTCAAAATTACAATTTAGTTTGAAATTTGTGTTTTTTTTTTTCAATTTCACATGGTGCTCCTGAATGGTTCAGCTCACCCCGAAGTGGTGCATACTATGTTAAATAAACAATGAGCACCTCCATTGATGCACCGTATAAATCTATGCACTGGTGTCGTACACTCAAGCACACCATGATAAACTATTATAAACAAAATGATGCGTCCTTTGGAACACCCCGAAACTGGGGCACAATGGGCTTCTACCCGCACCGACACATTTCACTTAATTAACTGCACCGCTAGCTCAATGATATATAAAATTTAACCTAGTGGTGCACCAATGCTAACCAACAACATCATGGCGTACCTGAAAAATAACGCTTGCACGTCAATGTTTAAACACACCACCATACTTTATAAAAAACATACATGCACCGAATAAATCGCTCTAGTGTTGTCTAACATTATGCACCACTATACTTCACACAACCAACAACCTGTTAACATAACGATTTATAAAATTTAACGTAGCGATGCAACCATTGTAATCCAATGCACCGATATTGTATACTGAAACACATTGGGACATATATTGCTCAATTTTTGATAGCAGTGCGTCTCATTGGATGCCTTGTTCTTGATGCTCTATCCTTTACAACGCGGTGCGTCCTTTGAAACTCCTCGAAATCATCTCACAATGGGCTTCTACCCGCACCGACACATTTCAATTCATTAACCGCATTGTTGGCTCAACGTTATATGAAAATTTAACCTAGCGGTGCACCAATTTTAACAAACTGAATTGGTGCGAACCTAACACATAACCCCCCAACACATAAATGTTCAAACACACCGCCATACTTTATAAAAAAAATACACACATTGAATAAATCATACCATTTCCCTTTAACATTACCCATCGATACACTTCACTTAACTAACGACACCACTAACATAACAATTTACAAAATTTAAGGTAGTAGTGCAACCATTGTAATCTAACGCACTGGTACTGTATATAGAAATGTAACGGGACATATATTGCTCGATTTTTCATAGCGGTCATCTCGTTGGATGCCTCATTCTCATGCTCTATCCTTTACAACATGTTACATCCTAAAACCAACACACAATGGGCTTCTACCCACACTGACACATTTCACTTCATGAACTGCACCGTTGGCTCAACGTTATATGAAAATTTAACCTAGTGGTGCACCAATTTTAACAAACTGCACCGGTGTGAATCCGACAGATAACGTCCCAACACGTCAATGTTCAAATGCACCGCCATACTTTATAAAAAAAATACATGCACCGAATAAATTGCACCGATGTCGTTTAACATTACCCACCGGTACACTTCACTTAACTAATGACACCGCTAACATAACGATTTATAAAATTTAGCGTAGCAGTGCAACCATTGTAATCCAACACACTGGGACATATATTGCCCAAATTTTCATAGTGGGGCATCCCATTGGATGCTTTTTCCCTATGCTCTATCATTTACAACACACCGAGGTACAAAACATCGGTGCTCCACTATCACAATTGTGCCAGTGTGTTAATAGTAACTCATTGCACTGCTTCAACTGTGATAATGAAGTTTAGCTTAGCGGCGCCCATCAGTCCACCAAAGGCATCAGTTTCGTAAAGACAATGTCACCAATAGACAACATGTCGGTGCTCTGGCAGACCTGACGCATCGATGCATTTGGTTTAACAAAAGGCATTGTGGATTTGTGCGCTATAAATTTTAACATTGTGG
Source organism: Picea engelmannii (assembly GCA_009831015.1). Taxonomy (NCBI): domain Eukaryota; kingdom Viridiplantae; phylum Streptophyta; class Pinopsida; order Pinales; family Pinaceae; genus Picea; species Picea engelmannii. The sequence continues at coordinate 240,182 of ML797178.1, read as the reverse complement.
TGTGTCTTTGTTAACAAGATGAAACAATATTGTTAAAAGCATTTCTTCGGTGCATATATTCCTATGTGACGCACCACTTAGAAATGTTGTTTTTTTGAGATAGTGCATCGACCGTGGGGCATATGAATTGTTGAAGGCACACCCATTTATTTTAAAGATTTTTTTGAAAAAAAAATGGATTTTTTAAATACATGTCATTTATATATGTTTTTGTTTTATAATTTCAATTTATTTTATCTTTATATATGTGCCTAACAATATTTGTATGTCAATCAGAGACGACGACGACGAGAGAAGGAAAAGGTGGGGAAATGATAGGTTGAGACATATGCTTTTGTGAGTGAGTGGGAGGCTAGGGAGAGGGATAGGGAGGCTTACCCTCGCCCTATTTCACAACATACACATGACCTTTTGATGGATATTGGCCTTCTAAATTTTTGTTAGCAGGGAAGATCCCTTAGGGGGAAATCTGCATTGTTACAACATGTGATCTGTCACTGGGATCATGGGAGACATGGTTTTAGGGTTGGTCATGATATGTGGTATCATCCAATGGAGGAGGATGTCTATTTCATCACTGGGTTGTCTAGGAGGGGGGTGTATTTTCCCCATTTCCTTGTATTATTGCTTGATGTTGTAGGAGAGACCCAGGTGACATATGTGCAAAGATATGTCAGTTTGGATATTCCTTCGGCTTCAGAGTTCCATTTTAAATGTGGTCAGTTGTGGATAGGTGCATTTAAAGGAGAGGATGTTAGGTGAATGTGTTATATGCTCTCGTCACTATCACATTATAACTTTGATGGGAAGTGCATTAGTTTCTCTATGTTGTATTATGTAGAAATTTTATTGCGGGAGCCCCAATTGATTAGGTGGGAAAACGTTTTTTTGAGACAGTTTTGTTTTGCATTAAATCATTGTCACTCTATTTTGTCTGGGACGAGATTCTTCCCATTCACGTCTGAATTGTATACACTATTTTTTGAGAGGGTTCATGCCACTCGGCTAGAGGTACCCCACTTTTATGCTAGGCCTATGTTTGATGCGCATATGCACATTGTGGGGGTAGTTGATGCCTAAGAGGGGCCAACCCGAGTATCTCATTACTTTGATGGGAAGGCCTATTTTTGATTTATTGTCTAGCGAGGATGATAATGTCCTTGATATTGTAGAGTACTTGTATGAAGGGATAGATTGGAGAGGATGTCCAAACATCCGATTTACAACAGAGGAGCCAACATATGAGAGAGGTAATATCATCGTTATGTTTTGATCAATCTATTTGCATATTTTTATATCTTATTTAATGCACATGTAGTTTATTGTAACATTTTGTTTTAATTATCTTATAATTATTATCTATTGTTTTGCAGATATTGGCACATATGTTGAGGATGCGCCTCCCCAACATGAGAATGAGATGATGGAGGAGGTAAAGGAGTAGCGTCCAGTAGTACAGAGACCCCACATGCAATGTAGGCCATATACGAGAGTCCAACTAGAGGTGGCAGATGAGCTATGTCGTGTCATGACTAGACATAAAGTTGTACCTATACCCCCTAGAGACATATTACGGGTATAATAGCTCTCTACTACATGGAGACATTTCTTGACATGACGATGTTGATGCATCATATTGTTGGTGCCATCAACCTCATCGATACGTTGATGGCTGGTGCTCATGATCACACTACATCTAGCTCATCAACATAGCCATCCACATCCTCTACTCCACCACATGGTCCTTCTCCTCTTCTTGATTCTCCTCCAAACGAGTCAACTGCAACATCTATTGATCGTCCATCCATGTATGATCCTCCTCCTCCTCCTCCTCCTCATGTTTCCCCTTCACATGTGTCTGAACCTGTATCCACATCCAATCCTCCTCCTCCCCCTCTTCCTCTACTTGTGTCGCCATCCGTCGATCATTGTCTTTCTCCTAGTCCACATGTGTGATCATCCACCGATCCACCTCTTCCTCCTCTTCCTCCACACGTGTCACAATATTCTAATGCTTTGGACACTATGATCACATCGAGTACTATTGATGCACATATTCATGATATTGATATAGAGACACTTGATAATGCACTTATGTCGACATTTTTTTATGAGATAATTGTTCTTGATACAGGCTCTACCTCTGGTAGCTGAGAAACTAATGTACCTAGCTCTGGTGGTGGAGCTAGATAGTAGTGGTACTCATTGAAATTTATATTGATTTTTTTATATTTGAATGGAGATCTATATATGAGATGTTTATTGCAAATTATGTTCAGATGTAAAACTCCAAATAGTGTTAGAGGCAATGCTTGATAAAAAAATTAGACTTTTTGAAGATACAATTCAAACTCAGTTAGAGGATAGTTTTTTAAGTTTTAAGAGTCAATTGTAGACAATGGAGGATAGGATTCAAGAAATGGAAAAACAAAAGCAATAAACTCAAGAAGGAGAGGTTGAAGAAAATCACAACTTGAGAGATAGGATTAAAGAGCTAAAAAAAACACTAACCAACAATTTGATCCTTAGTAATCTAGATTTTTTTTTGGATATCAAGCCCATCAAAGAGGAAATGAATAAGCTAATCGAACTAGACCATGAGCGTAATAAACGAGCCTTGAACCTTGTAATTTTTGGTATAAAAGAACAACAAGAGGAGGATACGCCAACAATAGTAAAAGAAGAATTAAAAAATAAATCACAAATTGAAACAACTTACCTCATAGAAGCAAAGATGTTAGGAAAAATAATTGATCATAAATATAGGTTGATCAGTTTCAAAGTAATTTGTAATGACCATAAATATAGCATACTCAGTAAATCCTTGAGTTTAGAAGGGTCGAGAATGTTTATAAATGAAGACCTCATTCTCGAAGACCAAGTTGAATTAAGGAAGGAAGTTCAAAAGGTAAAAGAAGCCAGGAAAGAAGGAAAATGGGAAATAATTAGAAATCGAAAAGCTATTGTTAGTGATAGAGACCAGAAGGATAATAATAAATAGGAATTTGGGACACTTGAGATCATTTTTTGGAATTGTCATGGATTTCCATGGCACAAAGGTCCTATGATAAGTTGGATGTCGAGTGATATTGATATTATTTTTCTAGTTGAAACTCGGGAGTATGAAGAGTCTAAGGTCCCTAACATAGAAGGATTTTACTTATGGTCAACATGGAACAAAAATTCCTACTGTAGAGGGATATGAGGCATAGCTTGTTATATTAGAAAGATAATTTCTCCTCACATTCAACTTCATAAGATCAACCCTCTCAAAAAATACATGTGGATAGAAATTTCAAAAATCAATGCTAAGAAGATGTATATAGAAATTTTCTATTTTGCACCTATTAATTCTACTTTTTATAAGAAAAACAATCTAGATAGCGATTTTCCCTATAACAATTTAGAACAGGATATTTATGATTAGCCCGATTTTAGCCAAGCTTTATGGAATTATTTTAGAAAAGAAGATTAACCTTTGGATAGAAAGTCAATAAAAGAGCTACAAGCTAAGCCAGATTTAGGAGATATCATTCAACTATGGACCATCTTGTTACCATTGGGATCGGTGCAGAGGAGTTTTGCAATACTAAAACCAATCTTTTTTGTTGTTTTTTTGACTTTAGAAAAGATTTTGACACAGTTCACAGGAAAAACCTTTGGAATAGGTTGGAAGAGATAAAAGTGTCTTTCAAGTTTAGGGATACTGCAATAAGGCTATATGAGAACATTATTGCCAAATTTAATAACACCGAGGGCTAGTTGAAAGAGATTAACTATAGTATTGGAGTCAAGCAAGGTTTTCCCTTGTCCCCTACCCTTTTTGGCATATACAGTGACAAGTTAGAAGATTGCTTGGAAGAAGTAGGTTGTGTCAGACCTACTCTCACTAGTATAGTCATCAATATTCTTCTTTATGCTGATGATATTGTTCTTATGGCGAGGAGTCCCCATGATATTGAAAACCAACTAAGGATTTTTGCTCCAATATGGGTATGACTGTTAATACTGACAAAACTAAGGTCATGATCATTAAATCCAATAAGATCAATTATGATGCCTTTGTATATGACAACAACAAATTGGAGGAAGTGACTTCATACAAATATATTGGAATCAATATTCACCACAAGCTCAACTGGAATTATAACATTGAGAAAATGATTACTAGGGGATGGAAAGCTTATTATCGGCTTGAAAATAATTTTAAATCAACCGATCTTTGGATATGGGATAAGAAGATACTCCTTTTTGAGACTCTTGTTACATCTATTATTCTATATGGATGTAAAGTCTGGGGATGCAATATCTCTCGTGAATCTCGGAGAAAGATAGAGCAAATCCAAAATAATTTTATAACCTATAATCTCAAAATTAAAGAAACACACCCTATCCCATCCTCCTCTTAGAGGTAAGCCTTTCCCCCATTGAGAGAAAAACTATGACTAAATACCTAATGTATAAGAACAAGTTAAACAACATGGAAGACAAGAGGCTTCCTAAAATTGCTTCAAAATCTAATCGTAACCACCTTCGACTCAAGCAAGGATGGCATAAATATGCCCAGTCTTGGCTAAGTTATTGGAGAATCATGGAAGACACCATTTTGCAGAATAAGGATACTATTAAAAATATTATTAAATTAAAATTTAAGGAGAAAATGTGGTGTGATAAAGAGTTAGAGGAAAAAAGAAAATTAAGGTATTATAAGTATGTAATCAATCCTAATCTAGAAGATCAAAATTATCTCTTTGTTTTGACAAGTGTAAAGAAAAAAATAAGCCTTGCTAAGATAAGAACAAATTCTCACGAGCTCCATAGTGAAACTGAGTTGGTCAATTCCTAAAACGCCATGGGATGAAAGAGTGTGTTGCCTTTGTGACACTAAGAAGGTTGAAGATGAAAAACACTTTCTCTTAGATTGTTCACTTTATACCCAATTTATATCTCAATTTCAAAATATTTGTCACACTACCAACCTTCCTAACTTTTTAAATCAACAAAACTATGGTGATCTTGGAAAGCTTCTCTTAATGCCATATATAATGTTTAACTGTTGTTAAAGGTGAATTGTTTGTTGTCCAACAAGATGCAATATGTTGATTAAGCGTGTTTAGAAACAAAAATACTTAAATATGACGAGTGAAATGATTTTGATTTAAATAATTATGTCTTTTTCATATATTATAATAATAACATTATAACATAATTATTCACTAATAATAATGTTGATGATGTAATAGTGATGCTATTTTTTTAGTTTTTATTATTCAAAGATTACAAGACAAAGTTATAATATAATTGTTCACTGAAATAACAATGATTATATTTTATCAATATTTAATTTTTCCAAATATTTTATTAATTTATATTATCCAACTATTATAATATATAAAATTTATTCAATTACATTTAAAATAATAAATATAGAGAATAATGATACATTTTCGATGAAATGGTTTCACAATGTTTTACTCTAATACAAACTTTATGAATATTTGATTAAAAAATGATATCACCCAACATTTTATAATTAGTATTTTAAGAATTAGTAAAATTGACAAAGGATTCTATACTTTTATATAAGTATGGATCATTAAAAATTTCCTTAATTCTAACTAGGCTATAGAAAATTATTCTTTTAGAATTTTCATGTCCTTCCTATATTGACACTTATTTCAAGGAGATTGAGAAAACAATTATTAATATACGTTTATATGATTATAAAGCTAAATGATGGAAATAAACATATGTATTTTCTACAATGGTTCACCCTCAACATAGAGGGTTAGTATTCAAATAAGAGGTTTGATGAAGCCTACCAACTGCCAGTTACAAATAAGGACTCATAACAAGATTAAGAAGACTCTAGACTTTATTTTGGAATCTGTTTGTTGGTTTGATGGAGTTGCACAAAATAATGGTTTACTTTGTGGGGTAGGGGGTATTCTAAAGACTACAGGTAGTACTTCTTACAGATGGACTTTAAACTGTGGGTAGGGCTCAAACACCAGGGAGAAAATCCTTGGGGTATGGTCATATTTAATCTTAGGACATCGGTTAAACATTGCACATCTACATGTCCTGGGGGATTCAAAGATTGTTATAGACTGGTTAAACCACAACTGCAGTTTACAAGTAACCTCTCTTATGTGATAGATGACAAAGATTAGAGAACTCATTCTTCTCTTCACCATCATCAAGTTTGATCATATATACAGGGAAGAGAAAATGGAGGTTGATTCTCTATCAAAGCTTGCATTACAGGTACTGGAAGGAAAGATTCATTACAACAAATGGCAGGATGGCCATGAGGCCCCCCCTCTTTCTTTACGTATCTATCCATGATCGACATAGTTGATGGACCAGTCTCCTATTTGATACATCAGAGCTGATACTTTAAACTGTGTTTTTGGTCCACAAATCAATATTGGATATCTATGTAATCTGTTTTTGGATAGTTGGCTGAGGAGGGCAATAGACTTAGTTGTATACACTTTGTAACTTTTGGGTGGGCCACATTTCTTCGTTGTTATACTTTACTTTGGACTTGGTGATATTTTTGTTGATCAAAGTTCACATATTTTTGGAGGGTGGTTATATTAGTAAGCTATGATTGTATATTGAGAACAACATATATTAATATATTGAGAAATTTTTTGTTGGAAAAAAAAAGCTAAATGATGGAGTGGAATAGGTGAAGGCCATGATAGTTGCACTTGTTAAGGTGGGGAATGTCATCGAAGTTGGTAAAACCAAGTACACCACAAGTACTATAGATGTTACACAAAGTTATTTTGTTGGAATTGTCCTTAGAAGTCATCAAAGTAAATATATATTTATTTGAATTTTGATTTTCTCAAACAATAAAAATTTTGAGGTTTGAATATTTTTTAATATATTTATTTTTCGTTAAATAAAATACAATTTAAAATAAATCTTTACAATTGTACGCCACCAAATTTGTGATATCTCAATTAATGCTTAGTAAATCAAAGGTTAACATAAACATATTTTAATACAATACAACATAAATTTGCTATAATAAACAATAAATATGACAATGAAAATATATCAAAACCAAATCTTATGCTTGTACGTCTATTTAATGTATTTTCAATATGGTGGTTGTAAATGGTTGTTAACTTTTCATATCCGACATAATTATAAAATGAAGGAAAATAAAACATAATTGTCCATTATAGATATCCATAATAAAATGACACATCCACAATATAATTGTCCAAACAAATCGTTTACCTGAAATCAGTCTTCGTTGCCACTACTGTAATTATCTTCCTCGCTTAGCATTGTAACATTGTTGTTCTCAAAAAGATGTTTATATCTTAGATCATGTCTCGATACTAACCACCAATATCCATCCAACACATCTGGGTAAAAAAACACTTGGTTGCAATGTTTTGGGAAAACATAAGGGACTTTACTTTCAACGCACATTTTTTTAGAGTTAATACATATTTGCCCACTATCACAATCTTCCTTCACATTTCTCCGGTCGAACGTATCCCACCACTTGCAACAAAAAATAACACATTGAAATGACGAGAAACCCACTTGCACGATCTCTTGTATCTTTCCAATGTAACCTAACTTCCCCTTTATCAAGTTTTCATCACGATGACCAACACGACAAGATTGGTCGAAATCAACCACCACTCCAAAATCTTGTGTGATGTGGTCTTCATAAACATACTCGGTGCGGAAATGATGTCCATATGCCCACATAGATGGGAATAAATGCACCTGTAAAAATGTGAACAAAGAACGATGTCATATGTCTAAGAACCGAAGCATTAATAAAAACATAATACATGTTACAATTCAAATGTGCAATATTATAAATAAAATGTGGTACCAAGAGAGGTTATTACAGAATTGTTGCACTCGATCCCTATGTTTAGTGCATCTAGATCTTCTCCACACAGGTTACGACCGGACACTGCATATTTCTCTTGTATTTGGTCAACCACCAAACTGTTGGGACATATTTTTGGCATATTTTCTTTTAAATGACCAAGATAAGGCATGGTTTTACCATTCAACCATTTAAATGCTTTATTGTCACTGTCCCATTTCCTTCTTTTATCTTCATACAACGCGACCCATGGTCACGTTGCGTCTGTGTTGTAAAGAACAAATTTATTGATGACATCAATTTCTAAATTCGTTGATGTATACAAAAATTCAAAACAAATAGCATGATAGCAAATATATATTGTCAACTTAAAGAATGAATTTATTGATGGTATCAAAATTTCTAAATTCGCTGATGTATGAAATAATTCAAAACAAATAGCATGAGATGAAATATATTTTATCAAATTCAATGTAAACAATTTCTCTGTACTAAATTGACAAAATATAACTGACTTACTCTTTATAAAGTGCCTTTTTCCATTCGGTTAGAGTAGTTTCCCTTCCCTTTTGTCCTCATCTTAATGGTCGTCCCAAACGATTAACCCTTCCGTGTCATCAATTTGCTTGATGTACTCACTGGCATAATATAATGACTTGTATAGTATGTACCCCTCTGCCATAGAGCACTCCGATTTTTCTCTTTGTCGAACAAACCCCTTCAATTTTTTCATGTACCTCTTTAAGAAGAACATCCAATGACACGAGAGCACCCCAACTAATTCAACCTCATTAGGTAGTTGAATTATAAGATGGACTTACAAGTCCATAAAACTCTTGGGCAGTTCATTCCCAAACATACAAACAATCTTAGCTATCTTTTGACGTCACTGTGGGATATTAACCATATGAATATCCCTTTATGTGATCTAATGTACAAATGCAGATGATTTTGATATGGAATGTCACAAGTCTTGGGGGAAGTCATGGTTCACACAAACACACATGAACAAAGGATAACGACACTACAAAATAGACACACACATCATTAGTCTCCATAAGACTATGAGTGCATAACATATTTTTACCGATGTCAGTATAGAACTAGAAGAATCATGTATTCAACATACACACTCTTAGAAGGTTCAGATGGTCATGTGATTTCAACCCTGACAAATTCCCATCTACAATGAAGCAACGTCGTAGAGTCGACCCATATAAAGAAGGTGCCTTTACACCCAATATAACATCCTTTTCCATAGAAAGATCATATTTCTTCAAAATCCATGGGACATCACCTTCTTTAAAAGACTAAGAGGGACCAAACTCTCCTCTAGTTTCGTTTCTTGGCCAATGTCTCTTTTTAGTATTCGAAGCAATAATATATCTCTTGACAACCATTGTGTTTCTTTTATTCCATGATATGTGCCTCCATAAAGAATATGAAACATTTTTGAATATATGCATGGGATCTAGTAAGTGGCCAATCTTAAGATGCTCCTAATATGGAATCTCATAAAATACAAATTTCCTTTTCATCTAAATGGGCGTTTTCTCAACATAGGTGTCAAAAAATTTAGGATCATTGAACATAGGTTCCCCATTTGAATAAGAGAATTCTTCCATTTCCTTCTTCTTCTTTGTGTCATATTCCCTATTCCAATATGTCGGTGTCATTATTTCAGGTCTCCAGGTTCTCTCTAGTTTACCATTGAAAGAAGATGCAACTCTTCTATAAGGGTGGCCTTCTCGGAGGAATACCCTCGAACAATCGTACAATGGCTTTCATAGGTCATTGGACCACCTAGTCTTTATAGAAGGTCGATAACATTTACATCCATGATACCCTTTCTTTACAAGACCTGCGATGTTAACACATACATAGCATTAGTGTCAAAAATATAGTTGCACCAAATGAAGTATGACAAATAAAATTACAGATATAAACAAATCAATGAACATGCTTACCGGAGCAAACTCCTAGTCGTGGATAATCATGCGTAGTTTATGAACATATGCCATACAATGTAAAAGACCTCTCCATTGGGATGATTCTTGATACATCATATACATGTATCCCTTCCCATAATTGATTAAATTCATTGATCAATGGTTGGAGGTAGACATCCATTCTCTTCACTTGTCTTCTACCCGGGATTATAAGAGCCAACATAAAATGTTCATTCTTCATGAAAAATCATGGGGGGGGGTATTGTTATTGATCACTACCACTGGCCAAACATAATACTTGGTGTTTTGGAGGAAATGCGTGTTAACTCTATTCATAGCTATGCTCAATTAGAGGCTATGTACTTCATCCTTGAATTTATCAGGCCATGTGTCCTCTACATGCTTCATGGCTATTAAATTTGTTGGGATTCACATAACTCTTGACTCACTTCTATGTGAGGCATGCTGCCCCTGCAACATGGCTAATTTTTTGCAACGAAAGAGCCTTTGAATCCTTGGAATTATAGGCATGTGCCTCAATATCTTACGAGGAGGACCATGTGCCTTACACTTGTTTTTTGATTTATAATACTTGTCATGCCCACATTTTGGACACATGTCTTTGTCTGCATATTCATTTCTGTATAAAATACAATCATTCATACATGCATGGTATGATATGTACTCAACACCCAACATTTCCAGCATTTGCTTTGCCTCTGTGCAACTATCAAGCAAGTGATTATCACTCAGAAGTACCTTAGCTTTGAATAACCTGCAATTAGTGGGCAACAAAATTTTACACTATCATTAAGCATGAATAAAATCAACCCTTTTATTCCTTCATTATGTGGCACGATTGCTTAAAAATTTAGGGGACTTAATGGTTATTTATCCCAAAAGTGTCGTGAAACATGCGTTTGACATACCATACATTACTTTCAAGTTGTACAGTAACATTGTTGTCCCTAGCTGGGTAGACCTTGTAGACTCATGTACTAGACAAAATAGAGAGGTGGTGGAAGCATATTTCAGGTTTTTGTAGAAGGTATCTATGACATCAACGTCATCCCCTAGTTCATTTTGTTGGAAAGCATCTATCAACATTCCCTCCATGAGTTGGGTATCCTGCAAGAAATCATCCACACCAACCTCTATATCATTGCCTTCATCCCCAACATGTGACGAACTAGTGTTACTATAGATGTTTTGAATTGGTGACTTAGGACGTAGTGGAAATTGAATAGGTGGTTGTTTCAACCATTCTTGGTATGCTTCCTCTTCGAGCTCTTTTCATTTAGCAGCAAGCTCGCGACTTGACATCATAGTGGGGTGCAACGGTAGATGGTAGATAGGTCGCTCATCATCAGAATCCTAATTGTAAAATTATTGAACATTACATTGATAATATTAGTGACACAATGCTTTTAACATGTTCAAACATTATACCAAACACTTATTAGAAGCATGGAAATTTTCTTCCCAATAATAAACATGAAACCGACCCCTTTATAAAAAAAATTGGCGAATTAAGAAATACATTTACATTAGTTCCATTAAAAATCCAAAAATACAATTACTCAAACATCTTTTTCTTACGCCCTACGTGGTTGTCTACATAAAATAGATCAGATTCACGGTGTAATACCGTTGATCCAGGCTGGTTGCTGGAAGATGACATGTTAGGATTGACAGGGTAAAGAAGCTATCCATTTTCTTCAAACATCTGCTTGCAGTATCTTTCTCCTGATAAGAGCTTGCATAATTTTGGGATCACGGGAATATCTTGAGCATATGAACTCGATCTTGAATCTTGATCCTGCAAAATTCAATGAACAATTATTAAACTGCACTTGCATACATAACATAAATTAAATGATACAAATAAATTATCATTAAAATCTAGATGTATTGCAATCAATGTGAGAGAACTTGAAGGAGTTCCAAAGATACAGAATGAGGAGACGTTGGAATATGAAGAATTGGCCATTTGATATTGTAATTCTTTTTTTCTCGAATTTGATCCAAAAACTGTCATCTTGGGTAGCATAGAACAATCTAACTTAAAAAATAACTTTGAATAAATTTTATAACTTGACAGTACACTTAGAAAATAATTGCTTTTTTCTACAATATCATTTTTTTTTTCCGCCTGGCTATACAAGAAATATCAATATGGCTTTATGAAACATGAAAATGTTACTCGATCCCTGAAAATATCCTCCTCAAACATAGAAAATGTGAATTTGATGTTCAATCCCTCTCTCACTCTCTTCCTCCTTCCGTCCCTATATCCCCCCCCCTATATCCCCCCCCCTCTCTTGCATCAACCCCTCTCTCCCCCTCATTCTCTCACTCACTATATCCCCTTCCCTCTCTCTTCCCATCTCTCTCCCCCACCGGTGCACTTTATCATTTGAAAATGTACCGGCACATATGTATAAACAAAACACATCGGTGTGTTTAATTGAGATAAGAACTGGATATTGACCTCTGTTATTGCCTCCACAAAGAAAAACCTCCAAAAACTTTAAATATGGATCTTTGGATTTTCATTATGAAAATGTAATTGTCTTACATCGCTTTATTACTTACACACTGTCTCGGTACATGATTAATTATACGTTGCACCAATGTGTTTCAAACAGTCTATCGCACTGATTGAAGTAAGTTAGAGAAATAATGTGTGCTTACTATCAATACTTTGAAATTTATTAGGAAAATAAAGCGGTGTGTTATGCATAGCACACTAGTGTCCTACACATGAAATAGCGTACCGGTGTGCTACACACGAAATAGCACACCGGAAAATGTAACTTCCGAAAAAACAATGCATGCGTTTATCATCAATACACCAAAATATACAACGAAAAAATGAGTGGGAATTTGAGTTTTTGTGTTTATAGAGGAAAACCCTATTCATTGTTTTGTTGTTTGCCAAAATTTAGAGAGGATATTTGTGCAACAAATATTTATCGGCAAAGATTTCCGAGTGGGTGGATTTTTTTTTAAGAGCCAAATTCAAGGGGGAGTATTATAGATCACATAGAAATTTTCTGAGGACAAATTTTAGGTATACGATTTCATTCTATTAATCATCTTGATCATTCTCCTATTTGATTCAAACAATTTTTAGTGCATTCCCAAACAAAAAAAATGGTTTCATAGTTACCTTCAATATTGGAGGCCCTAATTTCCTGACCGTTCTTTTATTTTCTCCTTCTATATTTCACAAGAAGATTTTTTTAAGCACAATTTCTTTATAGGGTTTGGTTATTTATATATGAGAGTTTCCTATCCATTGCAATGAAACCACTCACTGCATTGGATCCTAAACTGTCATGTTGTTATTAGTTTTTTGTTTTTAAAAAACACCTTCGCGGTGACCAGTGCAATATGTACACAGTAAGCACACATGATTGTAAACAAAACCGCCTTATTTCAATTCGAAATATTATTAAAAATCCTTTTTGCGGTCGATGGTGCTCATTTTACTGAAACACGCACTCGGCTGCATTGTTTACAAAGCCCACCATCGAGTTTAAAATGGAAAAATTATCGTTTTATATGGAAATCTCCATTTCTTAAATTTCTTTAGTGCTTGACTATGCATAAAAAATACTACTTAAAAAACCGTGCTTTTCTTAATTAAGAAAGCACCAGCTGAATATAAGAAATTGTAAAATGTTTTCAATTTTTCCACAACAATGTTATACTATATTGGTATGTATATGTATGTATGACACACCAGTGTGTACAAGTTTTTTTAATGCCCCAATGCATACAAGTTTTGTTAATTCCCTAGTGTGATTATCTTAATATACGCATCAAGATCTTTTTTTTTTTTAATAATTTTATATCTTTTTTTCTAGGGAGATTTTGAAACTTCTAGGGGACAGACCAAGGGAAAACAAAGACATGTTGGTAGGGATGTCCAAAAAAGTGTAGAAGAAGATGTTAAAATAAATGAACATAATTTTGTTGCAAGAGGAGCCATCCCAACTACAATGTGCATCAGAGGTATGCAATCATGTTTTTATTCTTTTATGTACATTGAATTTAAGTATCGCGTGAAATACTAATTTTCAATTGTTTTGTTGCAGAAAAGAAAAACAAATAGAATCCATTCATCACATAAGACACGATGAGTAAATTGCAATGTAATTGTGCAAATGTGATTTAGGCTGGCGAGCCAATATATTTTGGGTCACAAAACTTGTACAAATCAATATGTCTAAGGGGTAAGTTGTGTAATTGTACATTGGAATTATTAATAAAAATATATTGTTGGTTGCGATATGAGATGGACGATAACATTTGGGGGCCTATGATTCCACAAGAGAGGGGGGTAAAGGGGATCCAAGGGAAAACCCATGTCATTTTCCTAAGTTAATGTGTATTTACCATCCAATCCTTCTTTGAATTCTTAGACACTCAATCATTGAATTCGTGTAATAGGTTGGGTAAGGGAGTCAAATCACCTAGTCATGATAGCAAAGGTTGAGTACAATAAAGCATGGGGGAAGTGTGAGAGTCAAGAAATCTTCTTGGGGAAGAGTGAGATTCAAACAAGCATGGAGGAAGAGGAAAATGAAATTAAAGCAGGAGAGAGGACAATTTTACAATGCTGATTTTTTGACAACAAGGGAGAGGTAGGTGTTGGAAAAGAGCACGAGTCTTGTTGTGTATGAGAACAACCATGCAAGGGATAAGTTTTATGCTGGAAATGTAGGCTGTGTGCATGTAAGTGAGTTTTATTATTGTTAAATGTCATGTTTTATTGCTGTGTATTACTCTATAATTTAATGTTTGAATCTTGTTGGAACACCATGTTTTCCCCCAGTCTATAATTATAACTATGACTTAATGTTGCCATGAGTTGCGATAGGTATATATATATATATATATATATATATATATATTTGTCTGAAGGGCGAAGCATTGAAAAAAACCATGATACTATGAGTGGAACCAGTGAGGGGGAAAGGATCACCATTTCCTGAAAATCCTTAGTGCCCTTTTTTTTTCCAAAATTTCATATTTAAAGATATTTTTCCCTCTTTCTCCTTTTTCAAAAATCAATTAACGGACGAAGCTGGTAGTTGGGAAACCAACCACCCACAATGAATGAAAGTATGGGATACTAGCTAGGATGACCGAGGACTATCAACCAGGGTACAACACTTTGGTTTTTAGGATTGACCCACAAAATCCTCTAGCACACAGAAGGAGAAGTCATGAATATTTGGGAGAAGGAAGGGAGACTGATGAGAGAATGTAAAGGAAGAGAATAATGTGAACAAGAGCAAAGAAAAGAGTCGAGATCACAATTAAAGAGTCGAGATCATGAGTAAAGAGATCATTGTTGAATTGTGAGCATAGGTAGACCCTATCCAACTTGGAAAGAGGGTTGTGAATCTAGTGCTTGCTGGATAGGAAAACCAACACTGAGAAGGGAGGGCACTGAAGGAATGTGTAGTAGAGAAGGGACTCCCTGTGTAGAGGTTATCCAGTTGAGAAGAATACCGAGGACATTCATGGGGGCCTTGTCTTGGTGGGTAAAAATGGAAATTCCTACTGTTGACTACCTGTAAAGGAGGGTGGCCTTTTATGTCAACCCAATTTCCCTTTAGGAATATGATTTTCCTGGTAGTATCATAGTCTGGCATGAGGGTGTCTTGTTGTAGGAAACTTGGTTCAACAAATCATATGGTTGTCTGGAAAAACACCCACCCTTAGTCAGTTGGTCTAGCCAATAGTTATGAACATATAAGTTTCTAACTTAGGCATTTTATGGTTGAAGGTTTGATAAATCTATGAAATATGCATGTTTTTTGTATTTCATAAAGTTGAAATGTTCATGAGCAAAGAGTCGTTAGGAATGAAATGAATGAATGTTTTGAAATTCCTGTATGTTGGGTAAATTTTCACGCTTATTATCTTCTTTGAATGATTATGTAATCAATTTGTAAATTCCATGGCCAAATCTCTGGATATGGCATATATTGAGTGAAGAGTCCATTCACTTGGGAAGTTGGGGTCTCCCTTGAAATCCGTTAACTTAAGAACTAGTAATGGTTGGGTTCAACTTGAAGGTCCACATAGAGTGGTAAGAGGAATTCGTGAAATAGAGGTTTTGATTTTTCAAATACCTTCATTCCATAGCCATGGCAGAACCCTTTAGTGGAAACCCTACCCGAAGCAAGAGAATGGACATATGTCATCTTAATGTTAAATTTGAGACAAAGAATGGGTCATTAAAGGTCGAGCTCTTGTAAACCTGAAAGGATCGAGGATCATAGATCGCAATCAATATTAGCCATCAAATCCTTTAGGAAGGTGTCTTTAGAAGGATTTGTTGGGAAAGTCCAATAGTGACTTTGCATTTATGAAGAGGTTAGTCCGATCGACTAAATGTTGTGCACCTTTGAGCCCGAATTGATTGTGGGTCGTTAGATCGAACGAATCTCAGTTGTCAGATCTCATTACAAGGAAAACACCTTCTAGCAGAGGTTTTTAGTGTTAAAAATTTGGCAAAATTTTCAAAAAATTCTCTACTACAATTGCCTCTATTGGTTGCGGAGGTTTTAACAGATGTTCTTGGGCGGGCGAAGGTTGTAGAGGAGGTTTTTTTTTCGGTGCTTTTATTGTCAAAACACTGGTGCAATATTGAATATAATGCACTGGTGCACACACATAAATGCGAAGCACCGATGCACATACATAAATGAGAAGAATTGATGCACACAAACAAATGATAAGCACCACTTTGCACACACAAATGATAAGCACCAATGCACAGACATAAATGATAAGCATCGATGCACACACATAAATGAAAAACATCGATGTGCACACATAAATGATAAGCATCGATGCACACACATAAATGAAAAGCACCGATGCTTTTTATGTTTATGCATGCACCGATGCATATTGTAATCATGTGCACTGAAATAATTTGAAATGATACATATATAATCATACATTATGTCATTTAAAGCAACACTGTTTTCTCACAATTTTTAGCACCAATGCGTATAGATCATAAAAATGCACCATTTAGTGAGTAAAAAAAAATGCATTGCACTGATATGTATGTATTTTAATTAATTGTTTTTTTTCACAAATTTTCAATTAATAATCTCAAAATAAAATATTTGTTATAATAATATTGATTTTTTTTTTTTTTGTTATTGCGTTTTGATATAATGATTGTATTAATGAGTTATCCAATGGATTGCACCTCTATTATTTGTAACAATGTAAATCATCCATATATTAATTAATAAACAACACAACATTTTAGAACATTTGACAATGCAATAAAATAAGAAGTTCCCATTTTATTATATATGAATAAGTGACTCATCGTCGTACAAAATGGGACAATGTAAAGGTCCACAATAATCAAAATGAAAATATGTAATTGTTACACTCATTGGTAACATGTCTTCATGCAATCGGGACAATATGCCAAATACGTTAAACAAAATCCACAATTTTCACAGACAAATATTCCAAAACATACAACTTGCTGTAACATTCAATTATATCGATTGTCATTCGACATTGCTTGAGCTGCTATCATTGCTTGAGTCGCGTGCATGCCTCGTTTATTCATTATTTGTAGGCGATATTGTACTTTGTTTATTTAACCTAATGTTTTCTTGATTGGATTGTTTTTGATGTTCCACCCCTTCATGTTCCATCTACAAACATAGAAACAAAGTGTTATA
>ML797178.1:167915-222554 GCA_009831015.1 Picea engelmannii | reverse complement strand
AGAGAGAGAGAGAGAGAGAGAGAGAGAGAGAGAGAGAGAGAGAGAGAGTATACATGTTTGCATAAATAAAAAAGTGTACCATAGAAGCGATTGTTTCATAAACAATACACATTCTTTTGAAGCCATGCTTCATACCATCTCTCAAAATATCTTATGTTGGATGCACTCCATACTCTGTTTCTTGGAAGTTTAATACACCATGACAAAACATAGTCGATATAATCAATATAAATGTTTCTTGTTGTTCCATTAATTATAAAACAAGGGAAGTTAAACCTACTTAGAAATTTCTAAGTTAAACAACATAGCTACTTAGAAATTTTTCAATTAAACCTTGATATTTCAACATATACTCACAACCCATACTTACCCCAATACCTATCAATTCTTCAGTAGTTGGCTCTTCTTTGTATGTTAGCACCTATTAGAAGACATCCATTGATGAGTGTAAGTTAATTATTTAAATATAAATATCATAACAAATACACAATTTAAGTAAGATCGAAAAATTAAGTATTCACAAGCTTTGCGATCAATTATTTTATTCCTCTTTGTCCCGTCTTATGTGTTGAATGGGTTTCGTTTTTTTCTTTTCTACAAAAAAACAATTGAAAATTAGTATTTCATGTGATAATTAAATTCGATGTACATAAAAGAATAAATGAATGATTACATACCTCTTATGCACACTGTAATTGTTGGGATTGCTCCTCATGCATCTGGAAAAGATGCTTCTGATAAAGTCAACCAAATGGGTGAATACCGAACACTTTCACCAGATCAAACGATTGTACAAAGATGGAAGTATAAGCCAACTTACCTTTGGTTGGTGAATTTAAAATTTGCTCGAAGAGGCAATTATGTTCATTTATTTTACCATATCCTTGTACACTTTTTTGGACATCCCCACCATCATGTATTGATTTTCCCCTCATTTGTCCCTTGGAATTTCCATGACATGCCTTAACCAACACACATCATTAATTTAAACCTACAAATAAATAAAAGATATTAAATTTTTAATATAAGTTAAAGAACTTGCCTTGTTGTATTGTTGGGATGAACTACCATCGCGCTCGCTACAACAAGTTGTTTTCCTTGAACTTCTATTGACCATATTCTATCAAAAAAGGACATGAATCATGAGATATAAAAACTATGAACGTTTTTTACAAAATAAGATTAATAGAAGCATCGATGCTCTATAAATTAATATAATCATGAGTGATCTATTAATTGATAAAAGCATCGATGTTCTATTAATTAACAGAAGCACTGGTGCCTCATTACTGTTTATTGCACACTTCCAAACATGTGAACAAAAATATTTTTATTTTTCAACTCCATGGTGCTGTTGAGAAGAACATGAGCACCAATGCGCTTTGTTATTGGGGGAGCATCGATGCACTTTGTTATTAGGAAGAGAACCGATGTACTTTGTTATTGGGGGAGCGCCAATGTGCTTTGTGATTGGGGGAGCACCAATGCATTTTTTTTATTGGGGAGCATCGTGATGCATTTTAGTTCTTATAAAATAAAAAACAATATTTTAGTATTTTATATTAATAGTGGTTATCGAAAGCCCCGGGGCATTATGTTTTGGAGCACCGGTGCACTTTGTTATTGGGAAGATCACCAATACACACGATCAACTTAGGAGCACCAGTGTGCATGGTCGACTTAGGAGCACCAGTGTTGCTGACGTGAACATGCACACCAGTGCATTATTCATGTACAATGTACACCGCGAACCGTGAAATAATTTTTTAAAAGAAAACTAACAACAACACGGTTTAGGATCTAATGCAATGAGTGATATTATTTCAATAGATACCAAATGCCCCATATACAAGTAAATAAATCCTATAAAAATCTATTTCTTAAAAAAAATTCTCCTTGTGAAATATAGAGAGGAAAACTAAGAGAAACAACCAGGAAGCTATGGATTCTAATATTGAATGCAAGTGTGAAACCCTTTTATTTTTTTATAATGCACTAAAATATGTTTGAATCAAATAGGGGAAAGATTGATATTATGGATAGAATAAAATCACATACATGAAATTTCTCCTCTGCAAATTTGTATGTAAATTTGTCTCTTCAAAAAAATCTACCCACTCCAAAGACTTTGCTTGTAAATATCTCTTGCACAAGTCTGCCCTCTAAATTTTGGCAAAATAATGAAACAATGAGTAGGGTTTTCATTTATAAAAGCATACATTTTGAAAATATAAAATTCCCTCTCATTTTTTTTGCTTTGTATTTCGATGCATTAATTCGATTTGGTATTTTTTTTTAATTTTACCCTTTAACGGTGTGCCTGACAGTAATATGCATCGGTGCATTTTTCTATCGGGACACACTGGGGTTGTATTGGTTTCTAAGCACATCATGGAAGGTTTATGGTTTTAAAATTAATTTCTTTTGTTTGAAAACTATTTTTTCCAGTGCATTTGTTATTAAGGAAGAATTGGTGCACTTTGTTATTGGGGAAACATTGTTGCACTTTCTTATTGGGGGAGCACCATTGCGCTTTTTTATTTGGGGAGCACCAGTGTGCTTTGTTATTGGGGGAGCACCGAGGCACTTTGTTATTGGGGAGCACTGTGATGCATTTTATTTCTTATAAAATAAAAAACAATATTTTAGTATTTTATATTTATAGCGGTTATCGAAAGCACCGAGGTGTTATGTTTTGGAGCATTGGTGCGCTTTGTTATTGGGGGAGCACCAATGCACTTTTTTATTAGGGGAGCACTAAAAATATTTTAGTATTTTATATTAATAATGGTTATCGACGTGCTTTATTTGTTAAGAACTGGGGCATTGTGGTTTGTAAGAGCATCGGTGCACACATTCGACTTAGTACCGCCGATCCACATGGTTGACTCAATGCACCGATGCGCATGGTCGAATTAGGAGCACCAATGTGCATGGTTGACTTAATGCATTGGTGTGCATGGTCGAATTTAGTGCACCGTTGTTAAAAAACTCCACAAAAACCTTTGCCCACCCGCCTCCGTTATAAATGTATAAGGGATAAATTATTCAGGGGCACTCCGTAAAAACCTCCGCTAGAAGGTGTTCTCCTTGTAGTATCTCTCGGGAAGGCATCTTCATAAGGAGTTGTTCAGAAATTTCTATGAAATTGTTGTAATCCGAAGAAGAAATCTTGATTTGACTAAAGCTCAAGCAGTTTAGAAACCCGCGTAGATACGAGACGTTGATCGGCATGAATGTCCACTATCTGATCCATCAGACAAGCACATTGCCTTGTTATGGATATGTGTGGACAGAATGCCATGACAACTTGCTGATTCATCATGCCCCATTGACATGTTGTGTAATAGGATACATACACGTGGTAGTCGGGTACAAGTTGGATCTGTAGTTGCTAATGGTAAAGTTCAAGAGGGATCAACCAAATGCCAAGGATCAAATATTGATACCTGATGGATGGTCAAGATTTATCCTTGGCATTTGGTTGATACCTCTTGACCTTTACCATTAGAAACTTACCATTATCAATATTTGATCCTAACTATGCATTAGATATCGATGGTTGGGAGGGCTCGTTCAGAAGATCACTCTTGGGATGAGGTTTGGGGGAAGTGGATTACCCGAAATCATTGTGGGAAACAGGTTTCAAGAATATCTTGTAGCGGGGTGTTGTGTCATCCAGAAGATGTGAGTCCGATGAGGTAAGATCGATAGTCTTATGGGATGAAGACTTTGGAAAGAATCTGTGAGTAGGCTAAGTTGACAACCTGATGGTGCGAGTCTGATAGGCTTGCAGGAGATCATATTCAAGCTGATTTTCCCTAAAGGCAGAGTCTAATGGAGGGAGTCTGATAATATTGCATGCTTTGGAATTTGAGAAAGTCAATAAGTTTGGGAAGTAGTTTGTTCCAAAATGAATACTCCAATGGGGAATTCCCAATAATCTTGTGTCCCTTATGTCATAGCAAAACTAGAGAATGGTAAGATTTGAGAACCCAATAGTGTTGCATGCTATGGAACCCTGAAAGTTGAGCTTGAAGGCTTGGAAATTGATTTGAGGCCAACATATTTAGCCATATTGTAGAAGAAAATCCACGTTAGTTGATACGTGTGCTGAATATCCACGTGGATCCGAGGTGGATTTTGGCGGAAGAAGACCTAGGAATCTTTAAAAGGCCATATCTCACTAACCCGAGCTCAGATTTGGGGTGAAGTTATAGTCATTAGAAATATCTCAAAGAGAAGGATAGATCCGTGAACCTAGAATCAAAGGTTGGATGAAGGTTGATCCAGGTGGATATCGGTGGCCACCCACATTATCCACTGGCTCAAAACTTAGTTTTCCATCTTGACAATTTTCTACGTTTTTTTGGGTCTTGAACTTCTGGGACCGTTTTGAGGCCCTAAATGATTTGTTTTTGGCATGACAACGTCTAGAAAGTAACATAAGGTAGATGTTATGCTAAAAAAAATGTGTATTTCTTGTCTATATCTTTCCGAATGTATATCGAACACCCCAAATGGAGATCACATGCAAAAGTTACGCCCTCGAGAAGTTGACGTATCAACTACCCTCATCGAGGCCCACAAACCTTTTGACGTTTGATCTTCCAGGGTTAGGGTTTTGGATGTTTAGGGTTTTCTCATTAATACTTTATGTTAAAAATTCCTTTTGAGCCTCATTGAAAACATCTCTTCTCAAAGATAAGCTACCACCATTCTAGTGAGTTCAATTCACTCTGTATTTTTACAGTTTATGTAGATTTCATTCATTAATAGAAATTGAGTATTATTGTATCTTTGTTTTCCTTACAATATATTCATGTGTTTCTTTGTTATATCTCTGTCTTCATTTCGTTAACAACATAATCCATATCAGTGGTATCATAGTAGTCTGCTCCTAGTCGTTTCTTAGTGCATGTCCTCGACGAGGTCAATGTATAGAGAGTTGGGTCTCAAGCTAGATTCTCTTGAGGAAAACTTCTCTCGCCAACCCAAGAGAGATGAGGGAGCAAGATATCCTATAAAGTTATTGCTCGTGGAAGTCCTTGCGCAACAAAGGAGCGGGATGATGGATAAATTTTCCCAAATCCTTCGATGGTTGCCGACAACAACAGATGCATCTTCGTCAAGTGGCCACTTTGGAGGTGCTTCCCCCTTCAAGGTACAAGTTAATTTTAATATTCCCTATTTTAAGGTTATATAGATGCAGATGCTTTGGAAAAGTGATTAGACCTACTAGAAATTTATTTCTTTGTTCACAAATTTTCCAATAGGGAAAATATCACCTTTCACTTCTGAAGGTTGTCCCCCATGTCAAACATTGGTGGGAGACTTACTGTGAGAAAAAATCCATAGAGGAGTCTAGAACATTTGGGGTCGAGACCACTTTGGACTCTTTTATGGATGATGTCAGGGAACAATATTACCCTGTTGGAAACTATGATGACCAATAGATGAGATGGACCACACCGCATCAGGAGAGGGACCAAATAGTGTCGAAGTTCACAAATACCTTCCATATCTTACTCACCAAGTTGGGAATCAAATACTTTGAGTGACATATGGTTATAAACAATATGGGGGTCTACACATGTACATCCAAACATAAATGGAGTTTCTGGACATCTCGTCATTGGGAGCCGCTAATGGATATACTATCAAAATTGAGCTGAAATTTATGCAGCAGAACAAGTGAGAGTTTGGGTTTGCAACTCCACAACAACTAAAGTATGATCAAGGTGGCTGTGACTCACAGAAAAACCAACCTTAAGAAAACCAGTTCAATCTGCAAGAAAAGAAGGGTAACATGAAGAAAAAGAAGGACACTGGAAAGTGGTGC
Organism: Picea engelmannii; assembly: GCA_009831015.1. Lineage (NCBI taxonomy): Eukaryota > Viridiplantae > Streptophyta > Pinopsida > Pinales > Pinaceae > Picea > Picea engelmannii. Next base: position 216,712 of record ML797178.1, on the reverse strand, counting down.
AACTACCACAAAATCCCCTAGCACAACACCGATGAATGTCACTCAAAACAGTCATTAGTGGCCAAGCTCAAAGAAAAAGAGCTGAACTTCGACTCATACTCTGATTCAGAAAATAATAAAAGGAGAAAGATCATCAATGCAGAACCAACTGCTACCATCACGACCACACCAATCCAACTACAAGAACTAGAGGAACTTGAGGAAGGGGAGTTCTTGTTCCATTCACAGATGTGGGTGAAGGGAACCCCATTGCATTTCATTGTTTATAGTGAAAGCCAAAATAACCTAATATCAAAAGGGGTCATCAAGAAGGTGGATTTTCCAACAACACCACACCCACAACTATACAACATCGGGTGGCTTCGCCATGGATGAGATATCTTCGTCAACTAATAGTGTCGCCTATCCTACAACATCAAGCCCTTCAAGGATGAGGTACTTTGTGATGTTTCCCCACTGGTATTCTGTGATGTTATGTTACACCAACCATATATGTGGAAGCATCATGTTGTTTATGAGTCTCGACCCTGTAGTGTCATTGTTACTCTAGGGGGTCAACTCTATAAGGTGCTAGAGGTAGTTTCGACTATTATGTTGGAAAAATAGTGTCGCAAAGTAATCTATCATACCATGAAGTTTAGCCTCTTCATGATCCAATCAGAAGGTGAACATAATGACATTGCAACCACTATAGCCTTGACCCAAGACCTTTCTATCCACCAGGAGCAGGTCAATAAGATTATAGAAGAGAACAAAGATATTCTTGATTCACCTATAAGGGTTCCTTTGTACTGCCCAATCAAGCCAAGCTATAACATAGTCCTTCATATCTATATTGGCCATATCCCTTTTCAAACATGCTTGGGGTTCCAAACATTAGCCCCCATTGATATAGCTCTTCATGTTGCATCTTCACCGACATAGTCCTCCCATACTAAAAAAAAGGCAGATCATGCAACGAGATTGGTTGAATGGGTCTGACCCCTCCAACAACAAGTTCATGGCATCCTTCAACAAGCTAATGCCAAGTACAAACATAATAGCTTCTTTAGTAAGGCAAGTGACTCACCAAGGTTTAGATTCAACAATAACTTCCTCATTTCCCACAGGAACTTGAAGGGGGAGGAATGATCTAGATGGATATCAGTGGCCATCCACCTATTCCACTGGCTCAAGACACAATTTTCCACCTTGACAATTTTCTACGGTTTTTAGGGTCCTAAACTTCCGGGGCCATTTTGAGGCCCTGAACTGTTGATATTATGGTAGCTGCGGGAGGTATTTACCTCCACATGTAAACCTGATGAGAATAGAATATTCCAGGAAGCAAGAAGAAACCCTAATGAGTTTGCTAATAACCCTAGAAGAGATGTCGACTCAAGTAGATAACTTGTATTAGGTTATTAGCCTCCAAGAGAAGAAGTCGGCAAGAAGAAATAAAATATATTGAATAGACATATACCCAGAATGAGAAGTCGGCCCAGGTAGTTAGCTAGAATTACAATAAATATAGGAGGCTGGTCTTCATTCTGGCAGGTAGTCTCAGAATTGTAGAGCAACACTTGTGCGCACTACAATGCCCAGTTTTGTGTGCAAGTTTGGAGGAGAGCTGCCATTGCAGCTGTTGCAACTAGCAGATCACGTTTGGATTGGACTATCTCTTGGTTAGGGTTCGGACTACGTGATCAACTCTTGTTGGTGCGATATCCTTGGGGAAATGTGCGCCACCCTTTGTCTAGATATCTAGCCTAGGGTTTGCTTCCAGAGTGATTCTCTGTCAAGGTTAAGGTGCTCAGAGGGTGGCTTCGGCCTATGGTTGGGTGACAATAGAGATATTGTCAATGGTAATATGAGCACATCCATTATATTCTAACAGGTTATGAGCCCACACCTCCTTCATTCAGTCTAACCACTGGAAGGAAACATAGCCATAAGGATATTAAGCTCATTGAAGAACTACCGCTAGGGTTTCTAGCAGGAGCAGTCACCATAGCACTGTCGCTAGGGTTACTAGCAAGTGCAGTTTCAGAAACCCTAATCCTCTCGTTGAGGCACCTTAAGTGAAGGGATTGACCTAATTTCCAGACAGATCAGTGCACCCTAGCCTAACACATCTCCTGATACTCTCAGCAAGACAAGACGTCAAGTTTGAGTTTTTGGTCAAATCTAGGGTTGACTAAGTCAAAGAAGCCATGACTTACTCTATGAAGTCAGAGAACAAGTTAGATGGAGATTCTAAATTCAGAGCATGGAATACAAGGATTGACCTTATCCTTGCCAAGAATAAAGTGTTGAATATCGTGAAAGGAAAGATCGTGGAACCAGAGTTTGAAGAAGGAAAAGAAAAGGAACCGCAAAACGTTGTAGTTATGGAGAAGTTCAAAGACGATGATATCAATTCCACGAGTATCATAATGGAATCTATAAAATACCACTTGATACCCTAGATATCCCATCTTGACTCATCGAAGAAGATGTACGATGCCCTAACAAACCTCTTCTGAGACAGAAACATTGGAAAAATAATGAGTCTAAAGAATGAGCTCCGTGACATGAAGATGAATGATGATGATAACATAACATCATACTTTGTGAGGATCTCCTAGTTAAGAGATCAACTACAAGCTATTGAAGAGATCATCTCAGAGAAGGAATTGGTAAACATAGTACTCAATGGTCTTCCCAAGACGTGGGATGCATTTGCCGCAAGCATGAACACAAGGAAGTAGTATCCTACATTTGAAGAAATTTGGACTTGTTGTGCTCAAGAAGAATCCAAGATCAGTGAAAAAGAGAAACCCCAAAAGAAGTATGATGATCAAGCCTTCACAACAAGATTCACGAATTTCAAGAACAAAAGGAAGTTTAGCTCAAGGAGGAAGCCAGATCAAGAGAAAGACATTTCAAAAATACAATGCTTCAACTATCGAAAGTATGGTCACTACAAGAATCATTGTCCCGAGCTAAAGAAAAGGAAGGGGACACACGAAGCATCAGTTGCCGAAGAAAAGGAACCTACAAAGAAGACTAAGCAGGATGAAAGAGACTTCTTCTTTTGAAGGTAACAATACTCTTCTTAGTTCTTATACATATCTTGTTTGCATAGTCTCTACACATATATTGTATATCTCTCTCTTAGAAGATAATGTGTTCCAAGAAGAACTATACCTATGGAAGAACAACAATATAAGGATTGTTATCATTATACAGGTTAGATAAAACACATGAATGGATGAAATACATCAAACAAATCATGTGGAAGTTATTACAAGATAAGCCACAATCAGGATCAATCGTGAAGACACTTAGAAGAAGCAAAGATAGAAAGAAATTGGAGAAAGACTTATAACACTTTTCAGAAGGGAACAAGGATGCAGACATAAGTGTGGACTCTCCTAGATGGAGGAAGATGATTATATATCACCTAAAGGAAGAGCATGCATTCATACATGAATCAAGGATTAGGAGGGAGCTAATCCTATGATCCATTGAAGATGATGAAGTATATATCCATGGTAGCAGACATGAAAAGAAGTATGTGTTCAATTCGACCCTAGAAGAAGTCTTCTTCGAAAAGAAGCCTTAAAGTATCCCTGGTTGTCCATCCAGATCCGTGATCCTATGATGAAATAAAGAAATTGAATCTTTAGGGCATGGAATCTATAAGTAACTCCATGGACCCAAGAGCTAAAGAAAAACATTAGGAAGAACGCGAAGATTCCAAGAAAGAAAGAGAAACCAGAAAAACCAGTCACTGTATTAAGAATCACAAGATTACTGACCTGATATGAACTCAATAAAATAAATCAAGCAGAGGAACTGAAAGTTGTGATATGCAAGAATTGCAAGATCCAGAACTAGAGGTTCTCCCAGATGGAGGGAGAAGACTATGATGATTACTTGTTCCAGTAAACCAAACATACCTTTACAAGAGTCATTATATCATCCGCAACATCCATGGGTTGAAGTTCTACATCAGATGAATGCAAATAATGTTATCCAGAGCAATTGAACAAAGAGAGTATGAAGAGCAACCTCAAGACTTTGAGGCATACCAAAAAGAGACCCTTGTATGCAGATGGAAGAAGATAACTTGGTGGAGAACCTCCAACGCACAACAAAAGCATGGTGAAGATTTTTCTATAACAGAGATATTGTATCAAGATGATTACTCAGAATATTAGAGCTCATTATGATAAAAAAAATTCCACATGGATATGATATACATTATTGATCAGAGCTACATGAAACCTTCAGAGAAAACCAGTGTTCCAGACTGAAGTACATTTGAAATCAAGCATTACATTATCCGTGATGAAGTCCAGAGAGGAGAAAGTGGTTCTCCAATACATATCTCCACATATGAGAATATAAGCAAGACATTTTGGTAAAGCTTCTATCCAAGATGAAAGAGTTTGCATACTCAAGCTGGAGCTTGTGGAGACAACTTCCTTATTGAAAAAATAAGAGATGACTCCCAGGTTGGGAGGGAGCATTGATGTATTATTGATTGATGGACAGTCATTTTTCAGTTCGAAAAATGGTCCAGGATGAGCAGTTTCTTTCCAGTTCGGAAAGTAGATTGAGATTTCTGACGGACAAACATTTTCCAATTCGGAAAATGGTCCAGATTGCTGATGTACCATAGACAACGACTTCCCATTGTGGTTAACATGGGAAGTGGTCTAGGGAAATATCTCTTCTTGAGGGTTACTCAAGAATACTGGCCCACCTCTCCGAACATCGATTTACCATTGCGGTTAACATGGGGAATGGTCTGTTTTGGAGGTTGGTGCAGGACAATCATTTCCTCTTGTGGTTAACATGGGAAATGGTCCAGACAATCATTCCTTAGGGTGGATTCATTCTCTCTAGGTTGGACTTTGTTTAGTGCCAGAGGAATGGCCTAGGGTGGGGAATGGTCCAGGTTCAACAATTAGGGACAAACATTTCTTAGAGCAGGCTCATTCTCTCTAGGTTACACTTTGTTTAGTGTCAGAGGAATGGCCCAGGGTGGGGAATGGTCCAGGCTCAGAAATCAGGACAATCATTCTTCCTTGCTTGAGAAGAATAGTCTAGATAGCTCATCATTGATGTTTTACCTTTTGAGGGAAGATGCTCTTCCAAGATCTCACAGATGTGAGTGGAAGAATGACCCAGATGATTTAGTTTATATCATAACATTGTTTCTGTGCAGGTTGATATCAAATGATTGTTATGAAGACTGTATGTCTCCAGATAGTAGATGTATACTACTGTGGTGGATGTGTTCCACTGTTTGTGACTATACGTTACTGATCAAGTACTTGTGTGCTACTTGGTGTGGTAGTGTACCACTGATTGTAGTTGTGTACTACTATGGATAGACACATTTGTGTTCTATTGAATGATATTGTTCCAATTGACTTCAAGACTATCAACAATGTTGAAAATGATTATGAGCTAGATGGATGATCAATGAACAGAGATTTCCCAGACATAAAATGGTTTCATAGCATTTATTCTTCTAGATTAGAAGAATGGCTCCTGTGTCACTCTATGGAGTGAGCATCATGTATGATTACTCAGATAGAGTATGGTTCTGAGAGATGATGCAGCTGATGACACTGATGGTGATGATGGTGCTCATGATCTAGTCATGAGATAGTCTATACAACTATGTTGATGCTACAGGGTGAATGGTATGTTTGTACTCAAGACCATTACCTGTAATACCTCCCTAGCTAGGAGGGAGTGTTGATATTATGGTAGTTGTGGGAGGTATTTACCTCCACATGTAAACCTGACGAGAATAGAATATTCTGGGAAGCAAGAAGAAACCCTAATGAGTTTGCTAATAACCCTAGAAGACATGCCAGCTCAATTAGATAACTTGTATTAGGTTATTAGCCTCCAAGAGAAGAAGTCATTCAGAAGAAATAAAATATACTGAATAGACAGATACCCAGAATGAGAAGTCGGCCCAGGCAGTTAGCCAGAATTACTATAAATACAAGAGGATAGTCTTCATTCTGGCAGGCAGTCTTAGAATTGCAGAGTAGCACTTGTGCGCACTGCAATGCCCAGTTTTGTGCACAGGTTTGGAGGAGAGCTGCCATTGCAGCTGCTACAGCTAGTAGATCACGTTTGGCTTAAACTATCTCTTGGTTAGGGTTTGGACTATCTGATCATCTCTTATTGGTGCACTATCCTTGGGAAAAGGTGTGCTACCCTTTGTTTGGCTATCTAGCCTAGGTTTTTCTTCCGGAGTGATTCTCTTTCAAGGTTAAGGTGCTCGGAGAGTGGCTTCGGCCTATGGTTGGGTGACAATAGAGATATTGTCAATGGTAAAATGAGCACATCCATTATATTCTAACATGAACGACATTTTTTTTGGCACGACAACGCCTAACATATAACTAAAGGAAAATTCTAGACCAAACAAAATGTGTAAGTCTCAGCTATAACTTTCCAACGATATACTAATCACCCCAAACATAGACCGTATGCAAAAATTATGTCCTCGAGAAGTTGACGTATTGACTACCCCCATCGAGGCTATCAAACCTTTTGGCATTTCATCTTCTAGGGTTAGTGTTTTCTCATGTTAAAAATGCCTTTTGAGCCTCATTGTAAACACATATTCTTGCGAATGAGTGGAGTCATCACATCTCTTCTCAGAGATAAACTACCACCATTCTAGCGAGTTCAATTCACTTGGTATTTTTACAGTTTTTGGAGATTTCATTCATTAATAGAAATTGAGTATTGTTGTATCTATGTGTTTCTTGCAATATCTCTGTGTGTTTCTTTGTTATATATCTACCTTCATTTGGTTCTTAGCATAATCTGGATCAAAGGTCCAGGAAAAGGAATTTTGAACATCCCACCATCCTAATGAGGTATAGGGGGTCAAGTGTGTTACAGAGTGGTATCAAAGCCTTAAGTTCAAACACTTGACCTGAATGGGCCAGAGAGATGTTATATGACTTATATGCCAAAGATTAAGGTTCAAACACTGGACCTAAGCATCCGAGGGCGATGACAGGTTATCTAGGTGACATGTCAGCAAGAAGTGTGAAGTTTTACTTTTATTTTAAAATTACTTTTATTTCTCTTATCCTCATTTGAAATGCAAAAAGGGCGAACAGTTCTTGCCATGTTGAATTTATGTTGATAAAATATGTGGTGCACACTAACCACAAGGTTTTGAGTGTGAATGGTAGCAGGAACAAAGTTCTGGTATTGGGAATATGAATGCATTATCAAGGCCAAGTAATCCGATGTGTTTTAAGCCCATGTTATGAGCTGACAATGGCCTATTGTTTCAACAATGAGGAGAGAAGAAATTATAGTAGAATAGTACAATGTGGCATGGAAGAAACCTCACATGTTAGAGATGAGGAATCATATGAGAGGAGGGCCATAGAGACTTCTCCATATTTGGTAGAGACATCAAGAATCCTAAAAGATAAGCTTCAAAGCTATAAGGATGATAATGAGAAGCTTATTAAGTCCCAAGAAAAGTAAACATCATTGAATGCAGTGTTTTTGAAAAGCCTGTCTAAAATACATAAGCATTTCCAACAAAGGCCATTTGCTAGCAATGTACAGAGATATCAATATTTTAAGTTGCAAATCCCATCAAAGATTCAAAAGCATGGTCCAACGCACAACACTGCAAGGAAAGGTTCCTCCAGTAAGAGGAACAAGGGTGAGAAGAGGATCATATCTAGTGGATATTCTTCAACACAATCCTTCAATGAGAAGATTGAAACTTCTGAAGGATTTTCCAATGAGGAGACTAGTTCAAGTACTCATAGTAAAAGGAGGAAGAAACACTCTAAGAGTTCCCTAACTGAATAGTTAAAAAAGGAAAAACCACCCACCTTTGATGGAGAAATCAAGAAGTGTGAAGAAGCAAAAGCGTGGCTATTAGTATTGAAGAAGTATTTATGAGTACATAATTACTCACAAAATATGAAAGCAAGAGTAGCCACCTTTAATTTAACTAGAAGGGCTTCCATCTAGTGAAAATACCTTAAGAATGTGAAAGGGATCACTAAAAAAAATTTGACATGGAAATAATTTGAGAAGTATTTCAAGAAATCCTACATGTTAGAGAATTACTATGATGGCTAGATCAAATAACTCCATGAACACAAGTTGGGACAAATCACCATGGATGAGTATGTAAAGAGGTTCATGGAACTGTTGAGGTATGTCCCATACATCAAAGATGAGAAGTTGAAGATACAACACTTTCTCAATGGATTGCCAAAATATTGCCAAGATAGGATTGAATTTGATGAACCCAAAACACTGGATGACACCATATGGAAGGGTAAGTAATGCTACAAGCAATTAAAGCATGGGAATGAGCCTCACAAGGATTGGAAAAATAAGGATCAATATGGATTTAATAAGAAGGGATTTAAATCATCCTAGTACAAGAATCCAAAAAGGAATGTTTAATACAATTATCCCACTAAAAGCACACATCACTAGAATTATCCTACTCAAGGTGGGAATAATCCAAAAGAAAGTACCAAGGAGAAAGTAGAAGAGTGAAAGAAAGGACCTCTACAATGTTGGGGTTGTGGTGAAGCACACTTGTTACGAGACTTCCCTCATAGGAATCATGACAACATGAGAATCTACAATGTTCAGGAAGCTACTACTGTTGATGATGTAGCCAAAATTGTACTCCAGATTTATGCAGCTGTCGAGAATCGAAAAACAAACCACCAAGCTTCGGTGGTGGAAATAGAAGGTATACTTTCCAACCGATCTATTTCTATTTTGATTGACCATGGTTCTAATCTTAGCTATATTACACCCCAAGTTATTGAAGCATGTGTCTTACATAAAAGGAAGCATCAAAAGACATCATTAGTTCAACTATCCATAGGAACCAAGAGGAAAGTGACTGAAGTAATTGAAGCTATACTACCCCTAGGGTCACATGATATGTTGTTTGGTAGCCCATAAAGTTAAGTTGGATTGTTTCAACAAGACCATGGAATGTGATTATGATGAAGGAAACAAAAAGGGTCTTGCATGGCATTCAAAAACATGTATTAGTGAGACAAATATTAGCAATAAAACTCAAGAAACATAGCATAAAGGGGTGTGCATTATATGTTATACATGTGCTAGAGTCAACATAAATATCAAGTTGAAAATTGAAGATAACCCAGTGCTATATAAGTTCAGAGATGTGTTTTCTGAAGAAATATTACGACTGCCTCCCAAAAGGGATATTGATTTTTCCATAGAGCTTGTGCCAGAAGCAGTTCTTGTGTCTTAATTACCTTATAGGATGAGCACACTGGAGTTGGTGGAGCCGAAAATAAAAGTAAAGGAGATGTTAGACAAGGAATACATTAAACCCAGTGTGTCCTCATGGGGAGAACCAACATTATTTTTCAAGAAGAAGGATGACACCCTCAGATTATGTATCGACTACAAACAATTAAATAAAATGACCATCATGAATAAATACCCATTGCTCAGGATTGATGACCTCTTTGATTAGTTGAGAAGGGATACAATCTCCTCCAAGATAGATTTGAGATCCAAATATCATCAAGTCAGAATCAATGATGAGGACATCCATAAAACCTCCTTTAGAGCAAGGTATGGGCATTATGAGTTTGTGGTGGTGCCTTTTCGGCTTACCAATTGTAACATACCCAACCACCCACAGTCTAGGGCATGCTACCTTCAAGCCCACCCTTGGACTTCTTTCTCTTACCAATACCTTATTTAAAGTTTAAGGATGCATAAAAGAAAATACTTTAACGACATGCACAACATTATCCAACAAGCATGCATAATCTAAAGATTCAATTAAATGTTAATTAAATATACACAGTGGAAAATACATTCATATACATATAAACGATACCATAACAGAGAGCACTTATATTTATGAAAGATGACACCAACTGGCTGCAGACCAAGGACATTCCACCCAACTGTAGACACTACTGTTCCAAACTCAACAACAACGTCACCCCCAAGCCAGGGCTATGAATCCACAAGGATGGTTCTAGAGTGTTACTTGGCTTCCCAAACCAATTAGCACCCAAGCTCTCACATGCTTCCCAGCTCTCACAACAATCCAAGTACCCATCTCTCTTCTACCCAGCTTGCACCACCCGAGAGAACAAACCTCCACCCTTCTCTTCCACGCAGTCCCTTAGGCAGTCCTTCTCCTTATTCGGGCTCCAACGCAACTGGTCCAGAATCTCAATGCTAGAACTCTCAGGATTCACAGCTATGAGAAACATTGGACACATGCCAATGCATATCATACATGAGGCCTCAGGTCACAGATGGATCACACCAACGACCACTACAACCAACTATCCTATGAATAATATTCATTAGTTCGACTCCCTTTCCCGAGCCAAGATGCAGATGATGATTGATCAATGAATGGGTCAGTGGGTGCATGGGCGTGTGTGAGGGTAAATGAGTGAATGGAACAAGAAATCATTGAACAATCCATCAATTGAACCCCCCCATTAGACCAGAGGGGGGTTTAAGTAACTACATGGAGAAATCAAGAACCTCTTGGCCTTCCCTAAGAAGCTCCCATAACCGATCCCCTCCCTTAGGCAGAAAGGGTAATTAACATAGGAAATAAACACTTATCCCCTCAAGCCCCCTCTCTTGTGGAATCATAGCCCCCTATAACTCTAGTCCTTGTCCGTCTAGCAGCCATCCATGTATTTATTATTAATAATGATCAAAACATTACATGTCTTGGGCACAATGGCCTTTTAATAATTGTTTGGACACTCTGGCCCCTCAACATTGTAACAATATATTATTTAAAATGGGGGTTCAAAACCTAGGGTGTTACATCCCCTCCCCCTTATTTTGGCACTGTCCTCAGTGCATATACAAAATAGAGATCAAAATCTCAAATTTATTCAAAAAGCTGCAGGTACTCTGCCCGCATGGCATCTTCATGCTCCCAGGTAGCATCTTCAGGATCATAGCAGGTCCACTAAACTTTTACCAGCTCTATAACTCAATTCCGGAGCATTTTGACTTTTCTGTCCAATACCCGCACTAGCTAAACATGAAAATCTCCCTCTATCTCTACCTAAATCAGATGCCAATCAATAACATGGTTAAGATCATGTACACATTTCTTTAGTAAAGAGACATGAAATGCATTATGCACATTCATGGAAGCAGGTAAAGCAAGTATGTATGCAACTGGCCCTATTCTGTCCAATATTTCAAATGGACCACAGAATCTGGCTGCCAGCTTTGTACAACTACCCAATTTCAAAGAGATTTTCTTGGGCTTCACTTTCAAAAGTACATGCTCCCCTACTTTAAATTCTATAGCTGTCCTGTTCTTGTCTACATAAACTTTCCGTCTATCCTGAGCTGGCTTTAAATTCTGCTTGATCTTGACCACTTGTTCTTCCATGTCCTTGAGCAACTCTGGCCCAAGTACCACTCTATCTATTGGGTTGTCCCAACTTACTGGAGTATCGCATTTCCTACCATACAAGGCTTCAAATGGGCTCATTCTCAATGAAGCTTGATACCCATTATTATATGCGAACTCAACCAAGTGTAAGTAATTTTCCCACTTAGATGGCTTATCCATCACATACATTCTCAACATGTCTTCAATTATTCAATTGACCCTCTCTGTTTTCCCATCTGTCTGGGGATGATATGCTGTGATAAAGTTTAGATTTGTGCCAAATCCTTTAAACAATCCCCTCCAAAAGTTGGAGGTAAAATTTGTTTCTCTGTCCGAGACAATTGTCCTAGGTATCCCACGAAACCTAGCAATTTCCTTCATGAAAATTTCTGCAATATTAGCCACTGTATGTGTTGTCTTCACAGGCACAAAATGAGCAACCTTTGTTAATTTGTCAGCCACCACCAGGATTGAATCATGTTGCTTATTTGTTCTGGGTAATCTCGTGATGAAATCCATGGTGATCACTTCCCATTTCTTCTCTAGGATTGGCAATGGCTGCAACAAACCCGCTGGGTGCCTATTCTCAACCTTTACCTTTTGACCTTCCATACATCGAGCGATGTACTCAACAACATCCTTCTTCATTCCCAGCCAAACGAATTGGCTTCTTACTGCTGTAATTGTTTTCTGGTAACCGGGATGTCTAGCATAAGGAACATCATGCATTTCCTTCAGTACCAAATTCCTCAGTTATCCAGAACTAAGAACATAGATTCTATTTTTATGCATGAGTAGTCCATCTTCCTTTATCTCATACTCCTTTATTTTCTGCTGTACATCTCCTTGCTGTAAGTTTTCCTTTACTTGTAGGTAATGCTGGTCTATAAAAAGACCATCTAAAATTGTTCTCTTCAAGTCTGACTGATGCATACTGACAGCAGTAGCATGCATGATATGCACTCTTCTACTAAGTGCATCGACAACTTTATTCTCCTTTCCCTTGATATGCTTGATATCAAATTCATATTCACTTAAAAATTCCAACCATCTTATTTTCCTGGCATTCAAGGTCGGCTGTTCAAAAGATACTTCAGGCCAATGTGGTCTGTCCTTAATTCAAATTTCTTCCCCATGAGATAATGCCTTCACATACTCAAGGCGTGAATAATGGCAACAAGTTCCAAGTCATGGGTGGCATAGTTCTTCTCATGTTCCTTAAGATTTCTGGACTCATATCCAATGACATGTCCATTTTGTGTGAGGACTCCCCCAAGTCCTTCCTTATATGCGTCTGTACATACCACAAAAATTTCATTTGGGTCAACAATCTTTAACACAGGCGCACTAGTAAGTAATTCCTTCAACAGATTAAAATTCTTTTCACACTTGAGTGTCCATTCAAATTTAGTTCCCTTCTTTTGAAAATAAGTGATGGGATGAGAAATCTTAGAGAACCCTACTATGAACCTTCTGTAGTAGCCAACTAGTCCCATAAAAGATATGACATCTGACACATTTTTGGGTGTTGGCCATCCTCTAATGGCTTCAATCTTCTCTGGATCTACTGCTATGCCCTGCTCTGAAATAATGTGCCCCAAGTAATGGATCTGATTTTGATAGAAAGAACACTTACTCAACTTGGCATACAACTGATTTTCTCTCAATACTTGCAATACCAGTCTTAAGTGATGTTCATGCTCCTCTTCAGACTTAGAATATATAAGTATGTCATCCAATAATACTATGACAAACTTATCCAAATAATTCCTGAATATGCCATTCATTAAGCACATGAAGACAACTAGTGCATTGGTCAGCCCAAATGGCACCACTACAAATTCATAATGCCCATACCTGGTCCTAAAGGCTGTGTTATGAATGTCTTCTTCCTTGATTCTTACCTGATGGTATCCTGCCCTCAGGTCAATATTTGAGAATATATTTGCTCCTCTTAGCTGATCAAATAGGTCATCAATTCGGGGTAAAGGATACTTCTTCTTTATAGTGTACTTGTTCAGCTGTTGGAAGTCAATACACAACCTCAAGGTTCCATCCTTGTTTTTGAAAAAAAGAACTGGTGCTCTCCAAGGTGAAACACTTGGACGTATGTACCCTTTATTCAACAATTCCTCCAACTGCATTTGTAATTCTTTTAACTCTGGTGTGCTCATTATGTAAGGTGTTTTTGACATCGGGGCAGCTCCTGGCACTAAATCAATTGAGAAATATATCTCCCTTCTTGGTGACAATCCAGGTATTTCTTGGAATACATCTTCAAATTCATGTAGTACCAAGAAATTTTCGAGGCTTGGCCCCTTTGTATTATCTATCTCTTCCACATGAGCTGCATACAATTGACATCCTTTCCTAAAACATCTTTTTAGCTGTAAGGCTGAAATCTCCCTTAGCATACTGATCTTGATGATTTCTATTAGGCTCATTCCTATTAAAGGGAGGTTTGAATCCTTTCCTCCTCTGATCCGACTTAGCATTTTTCTTGTCCTTCCAAGATTTCTGCATGGATTCTCTTCCCTGGCCTTGCTTGTACATGTATTTAGCCTTCCTGATGGCCTCAGTCAAGGTCTTGGGTTCATCATACTTGATCTTTTCCTTATAAAAGGTTGGCAGTCCACTTAGAAATCTCTTTATTTTTACATTCTCATAACCAATGAACCAGACATACTTTAACAATCCCAAGAACTTCTTCTCATACTCTGCCATAGTCATGCTTCCCAACCCGAGTTCAAAGAGCTCCTGCATTTTCTTGTCATAGAAATGCTCTGAGAGGTACTACTTCTGGAAGTACTTCTTGAACTACTTCCAATTGATCCCACTTTCATTAACATGTTCCACTTGCTTCAGTTGGTCCCACCACATGACATCTTTCCCGTGTAAATGGTAGGTGGCAATCCTGGCTTCCAGGTTGGATGAATAGTTATGCAATTGAAAATATCTCTAGAGTCCAAGCAACCATGCTTTGACATCATCTTTCCTTTCTCTTTCACCGTCGAAGGAAGGTGGCTTGAGCTTCCTCAACTCTCCTTGCAAACTATCTACCTCTTGTTTCCTTATTTGGTTTCTGATAGGAGACACCTATGGACTTCTTATGGGATATTTCGATGCATAAAACCTTCTTTCTGAGCAAGGAGGTGAGTGGTGTCCATGAGATCTGCTCGCACTTCGGGAATAACCAGCTCTTCCATGATCATTTCTTCTTTCATGGCACCTGCCTTCTTCCTCTTGTGCTGAGTTTGATCCCTTCTTCGTTTATCTCTGGAACTAATTTAAGATCTTCAACACTCGAGCATTTATCTGACTTTTCTCTCTCATCAATCTTTTATTGTCTGCTTTGTAGCTCTGCACTTCCATCTTCAGGATTCTTACCATTTCTATTAACGTTTCCTACTCTCCTTTTCCCTTGCGTCCATTGGACTCTGTCTCTGCATTACCAACTCTGGTATTCTGGCCTTCAACCTCCTTGTCATGACTAGAGGTTCCCTCACCTTCCTCCATTTCCTCAATATGCATCTTGAGTTGAGGTGTTTAAACCCCTTAATTCTGTAAAATGTGCAAGTGACCATTTTGTTAGAATTATGCATATGATAAACAAAATTGTCAAACCATGCTACAAGTTTTTTTTTTTTTTTTTTGTGTTCATGGAGATCATATCCCCATTCTCCTAAAATAATAGTGCCTTGTTATCCTTGGTTGACACATAACTCATCCTGCGCAGGCGCTTCCTTCAAACTACCTTCCCAGGTGACCATAACTAGAAACCGTGACTAAATCCTTCCTTAGCACCTTTCTATCTCGAAGACAACTGATTCAGCCCTTAGCCCTCCTTCTCTCAGCTCTCAATCTGCATATGACCAAGGCCATGACCCTGCGCTTAGCTGAAAAAGCACTTGTCCGGAGCTTCGGGACTTAAGAACTTTTAGCCAGGACCGGATCAACGATCCTCGTCCTCTTTCACGATCAAGGATTGAGATCCACTTCGGGACTCTGTGCTTCAGGAGTCTCAACTTTCCTTGCTTGCCTCCTCCCGTAACGATTTTACCTGGAGTTCATGATCTGTCGACACATGTCCTCCCATAGATCAACGACTGTGAATCGCTTCGGCTCTTCGGGCTTCAGAAGTTTCAAACTTTCCTCCTGCACTTTCTCTTGGAGTGCTTTCACCTGAAGTCGATGATCCTTCGATGTGTGTCTTCTGGAATCAACGGTTGATATGTACTCCAGCCTTCGGGCCTTCGAGAGTTTTTCACCCAATGCAACCTATCGCATCTTTCCCCTCTGGAGTGCCCAGTCTCTGGAATGCACGATCTGTTGCCATGTGGTGAATTATCGGAAGAGGACACAGGACCTAATCAGGTGGGTGACACGTGTCACGTTCTAAATGACATTTTAATACTTCAAATGCTCAAATGTTACTGACACATGGCACACATTCCATGTGTCCATGTCATCCCAAGTGACGTCCTCAAACCATGTCACTTAAAAATTTTGGGGTCCACATCACCTCCAGGTGATGTCATCGTGCCCCACCACTTCAGCTCTTCGAGCTTCGGGAATTTCAACACTAACACCCTTCCCATTCTCCGAACTCTAAATTCCCGAACTGGCCAATCTGTCTCCATGTGTCCTCCTGGATCATATGACTAAGATTCACTTCAGGTCTTCACCCGGAGTCCACGAATCTACATTGCGTGTCCTCCTTAATCTGACGGTGGAGGCTTACTTCGGGTCTTCGGACTTCAGAAATCTAAGATTTCAAAACTTATCTAGCCCCATTGGCTTTTATACGAAGCCCTGGATCTGGTGATGCGTGGCTCTCAACAGATCAACGACTGATATCCTTTCAGGTCTTCGGGTTTCAGAGAACTCAAATCTCAACCTTCGCTTTCCCCGGAAGTGCACGGATTTCTGCTGCGTGTCCTCCTATAGATCGAATGACTGAGATTCACTTTAGATCTCCGGGGTCTAGAAATATCAATTCTAAACTTCTCCCACTTGCTCTTTCCCAGATTTCTCTCACCTGGAGAACACGATCAGTTGACATGTGTCCTCCTACAGATCGATGGTCCCTTGCTACTTCCGCTCTACAAAGTTTCGTCACTCGAGTACCAACATGTCACATCATTGCATGCCTTTCAAATTGTGAGGGCACGCATCGACGGTTTGGAGTAACTCACTTTTTTCCCCGCAATTCTCCTGATGTTGACACATAACCCCTTGGTGAAACCATGGTTTGGATTGCAGGACTGCCATGGGAAATTATCTCCCATGCAACTTGGCTCCCCGCAATGCCTCATGTCCTTTGATCTCACTCTCTATTGGGATCTGACGGTGGTGACCTTAACCCCTGCTTCCTTTTCATCGGATGAAACCTGTTCACCTGCCCTCCGATCCAACAATCCTAGATCTCTCCTGATCCTACAGTGGAGATCGCTCCCAGATTCGAAGGGGGAAGGTCACGATCCTTCGAACCCCTTACCACTGATCTTTGACAATCTATCTCCTGCGTAATTATGCAACTCCATTCCTCATAATATTTTCAACTCCATGGTCAGAATTTGATCTTGACCTTGAGACTCTGACCAATAGACCCAGCCCATACTGGCTCGGTGTTTCAACCAGAAGCTCTGATACCAAACTATAAAATACCCAACCACCCAGAGGCCGGGGCATGCTACCTTCAAGCCCGCCCTTGGACTTCTTTCTCTTACCAACACCTTCTTTAAAGTTTAAGGATGCATAAAAGAAAATACTTTAACGACATGCACAACATTATCCAACAAGCATGCATAATCTAAAGATTCAATTAAATGTTAATTAAATATACACAGCGTAAAATACGTTCATATACATATAAATGATACCATAATAGAGAGCACTTATATTTATGAAATATGACACCAACTGGCTGCAGACCAAGGACGTTCCACCCAACCGTAGACACTACTATTCCAAAACTCAACAACAACGTCACCCCCGAGCTAGGGCTATGAATCCACAAGGATGGTTCCAGAGTGTTACTTGGCTTCCCAAAATAGTCAACACCCAAGCTCTCACATGCTTCCCAACTCTCACAACAATCCAAGTACCCAACTCTCTTCTACCCAATTTGCACCACCTGAGAGACTGAACCTCCAGCCTTCTCTACCACACAGTCCCTCAGGCAATCCTTCTCCTTATTTGGGGTCCAATGCAACTCGTCCAGAATCTCAATGCTGGAACTCTTAGGACTCACAACTATGAGCAACACTGGACACAAGATAATGCATCTCAGACATGTGGCCTTAGGTCACAACTGGATCACACCAACGACCACTATAACTAACTATCCCATGGCTAATGTTCAACAGTTCAGCTCCCTTTCCCGAGCCAAGACACAGATGAGGATGGATCAATGAATGGGTCAGTGGGTGCATGGGAGTGCATGCATGGGAGTGGGTGAGGGGAAATGAGTGAATCACATAGGAAATCAGTGAACAAGCCATCATTCAAACCCCCTCATCAGACTAAAGGTGGGTTTAAGTAACTACATGGGGAAATCAAGAACCTCTTGGCCTTCCCCAAGAAGATACCATAATCGATCCCCTCCCTTAGGTAGAAAGGGTAATTAACATAGGAAATAAACACTTAGCCCCTCAAACCCCCTCTTTTGTGGAATCATAGCCCCCTATAACTCTAGTCCTTGTCCGTCTAGAAACTAGCCATGTATTTATTATTAATAATGATAAAAAAATTACATGTCTTGGGCACAGTGGCCTTTTAATAATTGTTTGGGCACTTTGGCCCCTCAACATTGTAACAATACATTATTTAAAATGGGGGTTCAAAACCTGGGGTGTTACACCAATGCACCAACCACGTTTATGTGCCTAATGAATAATGTCCTTAGCAAATACCTAGACACGTTTGCATTGGTTTTTATTGATGACATTCTAATATACTCAAAGATGAAGGAAGAACATGAAGAACATCTCAGGTTGGTACTGCAAGTGTTGAGAGAACACTAATTGTATGATAAGTACAACAAATGTAATTTCTTTCAGAGGTAGATCCATTACTTGGGTCATCTAATCTCAGATGAAGGAGTGGCAATGGATCATGAGAAGGTTAAGGCAATTATGAATTGGCCTACTCCCCAGAATGTGACTAAGGTAAGATCATTTATGATATTGGATGGATATTGCAGGAGGTTTATTCAAGAGTTTTCGAGGATTGGACATCCAATCACTTCCCTACAAAGAAAAGGGGTGAAATTTGTGTGGTTAGAAGACTGTGAAGCAAGCTTCGAGTAGTTGAAATATCATTTGAAAAATGCACATGTCTTGAAGATTACAGACCCAAAAAATATTTCTTGGTATGTACTTATGCTCGTAAGGAAGGGCTCGGTGGAGTCGTCATGCAAGGACATGTGATTAGATATGAATCCAAAAAATTGAATGAACATGAGAAATGCTATGTTACTCATGACTTGGAGATCATAACCCATTGTACATGCCTTGAAGACATGGAGACATTATTTGCTTGGAAGAAGGTTTTTATTAATGACAGACCATAGTGGGATGAAGTACTTATTCGATCAACCACATTTAAATGATATAAAAGCCACGTGGATGGCTCTCATCAACAAGTTTTATTTTGAAATCAGACACATTAAAGAAAAAGAGAATCAAGAGGTAGATGCACTCATCTGAAGCATGCAAAAAATACACCTAGCAGCAGCTAGTGCATGTGAAATTGATCTAAAGCACATGACCATATCTTTCCTATAGAATAATGGACATTTCGAGATAATAAAGGAATATCTAGAACAAGAGATAAGAGAACTGAAATGCAAAGGATATAAACTCATTGAAGATGGGATGCTGTTGTACAATAGCAAATTGTACATACCCAAATTCATTTGAATTAAGGGAACTCATAATGGATGAGTTCCATAAGAGGCCTTATGTAGGTAACCGAGTTTATCAGAAAAAGATAACAACAATGAAGAAATTGTACTACTGGCCCATAATGTAGAATGAGACTGTAGAGTATATTTGTAGTATTCAAGATATAAAATTGTACGCAACACATAAATAATTTATCTAGAAGTGGCATAAGAACAATGATACAACCATAACAATACCAAATCAATACCAGAATAATACCATAATAACACCAGAAAGAACACCTTGATTAATGATAGCAATGTTCACTTGCCTCTTCGAGGGGGAAACCTCCAACATAGCAACTCTCTATTACAATAATATCCAAGACAATATTTCTCATACCCTCTACTTATATTTATAATAAATTTATCTATCCAAAAAAACAATCTAGAGGAAGATCCTTCTAGAATCAAAAGCTTCTATTAGGTCTTTTTACATTTGACTTATTCTTCCTTATTGCTAGGCCTTATTAATATTGGCCTTTATTACATGGAATTATATTATTTTTCCTACATGAGGGGTTAGGGAGGTTAGGTCCCTAACATGCCCTCCCCCTTGAAGAACAATATTGTCCTCTAAGCTTTAGATGAGGGAATTGTTGTAGAATGGTGGCTGACTCCTAGGTGGCATCTTCTGGAGGTGTGCCTTTCCATTGGACTAACACTTCTTGGATGGTGCGTTGATAGAGACAACGCTCTCTCTAGGCCAAGACTACTTATGGATTCAACCATATGGAACATTCTTAAACCAACTCAGGAAGAGTAGTTTGAGTTTGGCACTTAGTTCCAATCACCTTCTTTAGGCATGAAACATGAAAAATATGATGGAGCTTTGACAAACTGGGTAGAGCTAACTAATAGGTCACCGAGCCCACATGCTTGAGCACTGTATAAGGACCATAAAATTTGGGCTCAAGTTTTTGACAATGGTGAGATTTGATGGAAGTCTTCTTATAAGGTTGTATTCGAAGAAATACCTGGTCCCCTTCAACAAAATAGCGTTCAAAATGACCTTGATCTGCTTGTTGCTTCATGTGATTCTGAGCCATGACCAAATTCTCTTTGAGGGCATGAAGAATAGCCTCCTGGATTGTAAGAATTTTTTCCACCTCCTGAACCTTCGAGACCCCGAGCATATAGGAGAGAACTGATGGGGGATTTTGGCTGTAGACTGCTTCAAAAGGAGTCATGCGAGAAACTATATGTTAAGATGTATTGTACCACCATTCAACTAGGGGAAACCATTGAGCCCATCAATTTTGTTGCTCAGATGAAAAACACCTCAAGTATTTTTCCAAACACTTGTTGACAACTTTAGTCTGGCCATCTGTTTGGGGTGATAGGAAGTGCTGAGATGCAATTGGGTGCCCTATAGCTTGAAAATCTCTTGCCAAAAATTGTGGGTGAAAGTGGGTCTCTATTAGAGACAATAGAATTAGGCATGCCATGAAGATTGAAGATATTATAGATGAAGAGTTGAGCCACTGTGGTGGCTATGAATGGGTGTTGAAGAGAACAAAAATGAGCATATTTGGAGAGACGATCGACGACCACCATGATGACTGACTTATTTCCTGATTTAGGTAAGCCTACAATGAAGTCCATAGAAATATCTCGCCAAATAGCAATGGGAATCAGAAGCGGTTGGAGTGTGCCTGGAGATTTGAATGTTTCTCCATTTTTGCGTTGACGTACCTCACATTCAACCACAAAGGTGCAGACGTCATGTTTCATACCTTCTCAGAAAAAAGAATGTTTGACCCGTTCATAGGTTTTGGTAAATTGTGAATGCCCTGCTATGGGTGAGGCATGAATTTCAGAAAGCACCATGGATTTAAGTCAGGATTGCTTGCATAAATACAAACAAACTTTGTAGCAAATCTCTTCATTATGCCAAGAGTACCCTGGAGAAACTGGATAATTGTGTTGCAATTGGTGGAGAAGGATGGAAATTTTGGGGTCTTGCAACCATTCCTGATGAACAACTTGGATCCAATCTCGTACAATGAAGGAGAGGGAAAAAAGGGACCCATCTTCTTCATATTTCTGGGAAAGAGCATCAACCACTACATTTTCCTTTCCCTTCTTGTAAATGATCTTATATTCATAGCCAAATAGCTTGGTAACCCATTTTTGCTGCCCAAGGGGATGAAATTTGTTGTTCCAGGAAATACTTGAGACTCTGATGATTAGTTTTGATTTGGAATCATTGACCCAATAAGTAAGGGCGCCAGAGATCCACAACATGCAAAATAACTAACATTTCCTTTTCATAAATGGATTGTCCCAAATGTCGCTCTGAAAGTTGTTTGCTAGTGAAGGCCAAGGGCCTGCCTTCTTGCATAAGGATGACTCCAATTCCTTTCTCGGAAGCATCACATTCCAATATGAATGTCTTTTTGAAGTCTGGGAGTGCTAGGACATGGGTCGAGAACATAACATAGTTTAAGGCTTGGAAGGCATGATCCACAACTAAAGTCCAAGTGAAAGAATTCTTTTTAAGGAGGGAATTGAGAGGAGATGCAATCTTTCCATAATTTTTAACAAACTTCCTATAATAGCCCATTAAACCTAGAAAACCACACAAAGTCTTAAGAGTTTTAGGGTAAGGCCAATCTTGCATAGATTCAATTTTCTTAAGATCCACTCAGACACCATTCTTACCAACAATATGACCCAGGTATTCCACTTCTAAGGCACCAAAGGCACATTTATATTGTTTGAGGAAAATTCAGTGCTTAGAGAGGAGATGGAGAACTTGATTCACATGGGAGAGATGAGATGACCAATTTTTACTATAGATGAGAATATCATAAAAGAAAACTAAGACAAAATTACGGAGAAAAGGATGGAAGACATGATTGATAAGACTTTGGAAAGTGGAAGGAGAATTACACAATCCAAAGTGCATTACCAAGAATTCATAATGACCCTCATGAGTCAGAAATGTTGTCTTGGGAATGTCTTCGTCTTTCATGCGGATCTGGTGGTAGCTAGAACATAGATCCAATTTGGTGAAGTACCGTGCACCACTCGATTCATCCAAGAGGTCATCAATGATAGGAATGGGGAATTTGTATTTGATTGTGAGTTTTTTGAGGGCACGAAAATCAAGACACATGCACCAAGTACCTTCTTTCTCAAGTACCTTGACCACATGGGAAGAATAAGTTCTAGTATTGGGATAGATAACACCGACTTTGAGTAATTCATGAACAATTTTCTCAATTTCATTCTTCTGGGCAAATGGATGACAATAAGGCTGAACATTGGGAGGAAGACTGCCTGGGATGAGAGGGATGGAATGATCATGGACTCCATGGGAAAGGGGAATGTCTTTGGGGGTGGTAAAAACAAATTGGTGGCGGGAGACAATAAATTGGAGGTCGAGATGCATAGAAGGGGTCTCAACAACATGAATGGAGTGGAGTTGGGCTATAATTCCCGAATGAAATTTTTTGAGGAACTTTTCCATGCGATGGGAACTAATGATCTCAGGGGAGCCTACTGTGATGCCTTGGAACTTATACTGTTGTCCCTACTATTGGAATTGCATGGTTAATTCCTTAAAATCCATGAGAATGGGGCCTATAGTGGGTAACCATTCGACACCAAGAACAATGTCACAACCACCCATGTCTATAGAAAACATATGGGATTTCAGGTGATATTGACCAATTTGGAGCCACACATTTTCACATCATCCCTCACATTTCATGGAGCCACAATTGGAAATCATGATTTTAAAATTATTGACTGCACGGATGTAACAGTTGACTTCTTGGGAAATGGAGCGATGAATAAAGTTATGGGTGCTACCACTGTCCACAAGGATGATGACTTTCCTATTTTTGATGTAACCAATTAATTTGAGAGTCTAGGGAGTAGAGAAGCCAGTAAGGGCATTAAGTGAAATCATCAGTTCAAATTCGGGTGGGTTAGAGGGTGGGGTGAGGTCAGAGGGCGGTGGTAGTTCCTCCATAGGTAGAACAACAACATCTTCTTTAGAAAGATCCTTATTCACAACCATAACAAGTTTTTGTTCCTTACACTTGCGTCTGGGAAAATATTTGTCATCACAATTATAACAAAGGCCCTTGAGTTGACGTTCAACCATTTCATCCCTGGTTAATTTATGGATCTTGAGGGGAGTTTCAAAAGGGGAAAAATGAGTGTGTTTAGGGCGAGGAGGAAAGGAGGGTTTGCGGGTCTGGGAGGAAACAACCTGTTGGGCTTCCTTGGTTCGTTGAGTAGATTCCAACCAAGTCTGGGGGAATGCCATGAGAACATGGGCACATATTTCATCTTTGAGGCCACTGATAAATAATTCCCTAAAGAAATCATCTGACAAGCCCTCCGTTCTGAAAGACAAGTGATCAAATGTGACAATAAAGTCTTCCACTGTCCCATACTTCTTTAACTTGGTAAAACAACTTAAATGGTGGGTGTCGGAGTCAAAATGGTCATAAAGTTCGACCACAAATTGTGTCCAAGAAAGAGACCCTTGGCGTGCTTTTATTCGCCATTGCCACCATTGCCATCATTTTGGATCCAGATGGAGGATACCATAACGAAGCTTGGTTAAATTGTTAGTAATTCCATGCAAAGAGAAATCATGTTCCATTTAGGTGACCCAGCCTATAGGATCTGATCCATAATATTTGTTCACCTCAATTCTAGGAGGGTGGAGGTCTCGAGAAAAGTGGGTAGTATGAGGGCCTTGGTAATGGGAAGAGTCATGGCCATCCTGATAAAATGGTTGTGCAAAAGATGAAGGGTTCTGGGAATGGCCTAAGAAGTGTTCTTTGAGGTCTTTGAGGTAGGAACATTGTTCATTGAGGTCTTTTATGTGGGAAAATTTTTCCTTGAGGTCGTTGATGTGGGAACATTGGTCCTTGAGGATCTCAATAGTGGTATTGATGGAGCTAATGTTGGCATTGAGATACTTGATGTCATCCTTGTGTTGATTGTTGTCAACAATCAAGGCATTGAGTTCTTGGGCTCATGTGGTAGTCATTTGGACAAAGGAGTAGGCAAATGGTATAGAGAAAAAAAAAGGGATCTGGAGGGGTGGGTGGGACCACAAAGAAAAAAGGTTGTCAAATAATAGGTATCACGACAATTAGGGAGAAAAGAGGGATCCAAAGGGATAAGAGCCAAATAAGGGTGTCGAAGATGGGTTGGGTTCACACAAAAAAATTGTGTGAAAAATGAAAGGTATCACGTGAATTGGGATGAAGAGAAGAACCCAGTGGGATAAGTCCCAAATGTTCCAACGGGACCACTATAGTATTTTTTTTACTCTTGTAGAGTTATACTCTGACTTCAATAATACTGCAGTGATGAAATGCCCAAATGCTTAACAAGAAGAAATGCGTAGTAATTTCGCAACCAGAATGAAAAAGGCACAGTTGCCCTGTAATAGATCTTGTCTGTTTTGTTTTTGTTTTCATCCCAAGGGGTAGGGTATTTAGGGTTTTTACAGAAAAGGGTTTGTCCTATTCTATAGGTCTTTGATATACGTGCAAGGTCCAACAGTAGTACTCGGCCCAATATCTTAGGGCACCAACTAAGGAGGCTAGATCGATCCCTTAGCCATACTACCCGACTACCTAGGTACTAGAAATTATCTTCCCAAGTGTTTTTCTCGGTGGCACTATAACAGTCAGGTGAGCAATCGATTTATCTACTGAAGGCTTAAGGAGATCTAGGCTAATCCATATACAGGTGTTGTCTGATGCGTTACCACTCGAAACAATACTGATAGGGGTTACAAGGGTGGCCAACATACGTGCGCTTAGGTACAACTTGTATTTCCTGCGTGTATGACTCATGACTGCATGTTTATGTGCATAATGAAATATCTCTGTAGCTTTAAGAATCCGAAATACGTCTCTACCCTGAAAAAAATTAACCCACAATTTTCTGCTGACGAAATTGCTCTGATACCACTTGTAGTATTCCAGATATAAAATAGTATGCAACACATGAATAATTTAGCTAGAAGTGGTAGAACAACAATGATATAACTAGAACAATACCAAATCAACACCAAAATAATACCAGAATAATACCAAAATAACACCAGAAAGAGCACATTGATTAATGATAACAATGTTCACTTGCCTCTTCGAGGGGGAAACCTCTAGCAGAGTAGCGCGCTATTATAATAATATCCAAGACAAGATTTCTCATACCCTCTACTTCTATTTATACTAAATCTATCTATCCAAAAGAACAATCTAAATGAAGATTCTTCTAGAAGCGGAAGCTTCTATTAAGTCTTCTTACATTTGACTTATTCTTCCTTATTGCTAGGCCTTATTAATATTGTCCGTTATTACATGGAATTATATTATTCTACCTATGTTAGGGGTTAGGGAGGTTAGGTCCCTAACAATATTTCAAAGTGCCTAGAATGCTAACAAGTCAAGGCTGAACATAGTCATACCATACAGATTCCAGAATTGAAATGGGAGGTCATATCCATGGACCTCATCATGGGATTACCAAGGACAATCAAGAAACATGATGCAATCATGGTAGTGGTGGATAAGTTGAATAAATAAAATCAATTTATCCCAATTAAATCCACTTATA
The DNA here is from genome assembly GCA_009831015.1 of Picea engelmannii. Taxonomy (NCBI): domain Eukaryota; kingdom Viridiplantae; phylum Streptophyta; class Pinopsida; order Pinales; family Pinaceae; genus Picea; species Picea engelmannii. Next base: position 190,730 of record ML797178.1, on the reverse strand, counting down.
AATAAATACATGTTGCAAATATTTTCATGAAAGAAATTTTCAGATTGCATGGCATTCCCAAGAGACTCATTTTAGATCGAGATGCTAAGTTCACATCGACTTTATGGAAAAGTCTATTTGTGGGCTTTGGGACACAATTAGCTTTCAACCCTTCTTATCATCCTTAGACAAATGGACAAACTGATAGGGTAAGAAAAGTGTTCAAAGACATGTTGATAATGTATGTTATGCATCAACCCAAGAAGTGGAAATATTACTTTCCTCTGGTAGAGTTTTCTTATAACAATGACTATCAAGAGTCACTGAAAATCACTCCTTTGAGGATTTATATGGCAAGAAATGTAATATCCCAATCAACTGGGATAATCTAGTGAACATGATTTCACTTGGACCATATATGTCAAAGAGATGGAGCAAGAAGTAATCAAAATAAAATGGAATTTGAAAGTGGCTTAGGATAGACAAAAGAGTTTTGTTGATAGAATAACGAACTCACATGGAATTCAAAGTAGGAGACCATGTGTATCTCAAAGTCAATCCCAAAATAAGTTCTCTAATAATGGGAACTTGTGCCAAGATGGCACCCTACTACTGTGGACCATTCAAAGTACTCGAGAGAGTGGGACCAGTTTCATATAGTCTTTACTTGCCTCTTACTGTTAGAGCACATAATGCATTCCATATATCCTTTCTTAAGAAATATGTTCATGACTCAACCATGCTATTGAATGCATTGTGATCTAGGTGGAACCAGAAGGAGAGTTCTAGTCCGAGCCTCAATGCATCTTGGATAGGAAGGAGACATTGCTTCGAAACCAATCCATCGTGTAGGTCAAGGTGTAGTGGAAACACCTTGGAGCGGATGAGGCCACGTGGGAACTAGAGGATGCCATGAAGGAGGCATACCCAATTTTGTTCGATGCATAAAGTTGTTTATATGAGTGGTAAAAACTTTGAGGACAATGTTTCTTTTAAGGGGGAGGGGAATGTAACACCTTGTTTTCCCCCAGTCTATAATCATAACTATGACTTAATTTCACCATGAGTTGCGATAGGGATATTTGTCCACTATAAGACTAGAACTAGAATGGACATGTTCAAGCTATATATATATAATACAAAGCTTGTTGGACAACTGAGCGAAGGGTGGATAACCGAAAAATATCATGATGTTGCGAGTGGAACCTGTGAGGGGGGAAGGATTACCATTGTCTGAAAAACCTTAGTTCCCTTTTTTGCCAAAATTTCATATTTAAAGATATTTTTCCCTCTTTCTCCTTTTTCAAAAATCAGTTAATGCAGGGAGTTGATAGTTAGGAAGCCAACCACCCACAATGAATGGAAGTATGGGAGACTAGCTAGGATGGTTGAGGATTGTTACCCAGGGTACAACAGAGTAGTAAGTACCCACCCCAATTTTAAGGATTTACACACAAAATCCTCTAGCACATGGAAGCATAAGTCGTGAACCTTCAGGAGAAGGAAGGGATACTGGTGAGAGAATAGAAAGGAAGAGAATACTGTGAATGAGAGAAGAGAAAATTTCAAGATTGCGAGTAGAGAGTTCGTTGTTAAATTATGAGCAGAGAAATACCCTAACCCAACCTGGAAAGAAGGTTGCGAATCTAGTGCCTGTTGGATAGGAAAACCAACACCAAGAAGGGAGGGAATTGAAGGATTGTGTAGCAGAAAAGGGACTCCATGTGTAGAGGTTACCCAACTGAGAAGGATACCGAGGAAATTTGTGGGGGCCCTAGCTTGATGGGTAAAAATGGAAATTCCTACTATTGACCACCTATAAAGGAGGGTGGCCTTCGCCCTCAACCTAATTTCCCTTTAGGAACCTCAGTTTCCTGGTAGTATCATAGTCTGGCATGGGGTGGCATGTTGTAGAAAACTTGGTGCAACAAAACCTATGGTTGGGTGGAAAAACAATCACCCTGAGTCAGTTGGTCTGGTCGACATTCGTGAAGAGATAAGTTTCTAACTTATGATATGTATGGTTGAAGGTATGATAAGTCTATGAAATACACATGTTTTTTGTATTTCATAAAGTTGAAATGTTCATGAGCAAAGAGTCGTGAGGAATGACATGAATGAATGTTTTGAAATTCCTGTATGTTGGGTAAATTTTCATGCTTTTTATATTCTTTGAATTCTTATGTAATTAATCTATAAATTCCATGGCCAAATCTCTAGATATGGCATAGATTGAGTGAAGATTCCATTCGCTCTAGAAGTTGGGGTCTCCCTTGAAAACATTTAACTTAAGAACTAGTAATGTTTGGGTTTGGCTTGAAGGTCCACATCGAGTGGTCAGAGGAATTCGTGAAATAGATATTTTGATTTGTCAAATACCTTCATTACATAGCCATGGTGGAACCCTTATTCAAAGGAGAGAGAAGGGACATATGTCATCTTAATGTTAAATTTAGGACAAATAATGGGTTGTTAAAGGTCGAGCTCTTGTAAGCATGAAAGAATCGAGGATTGTCGACCATGCTAAATATTAACTATCGGATCCTTCGGGAAGGCATCTTCAGAAGGATGCATTTGGAAATTCCAATAGTAACTTTGCATTTCCGAAGAGGTTAGTCCGGTCGACTAACTATCATGCACCTTTGAACCTGAATTGATTGTGAGCTATTAGATCGAAGGGATCTCAGTCATCAGATATCTCAAGAAGGAATCTTCGGAAGGATCTATTCTGAAATTTCTATGAACTCACTGCAGTATGAAGAAGAAATCCCAATCAGACTAAAGCTCGAGTAGTTTATAAACCCAAGTAGATATAGGCTGTTGATTGGCACAAATGTCGACCATCCGATCCATTGGAAGAGCACGTTGCCTCATAAGGAATAGGTGTAGAAAGAATGTTATGCCATATTTTTGAGTTAGCATGCCCCATTGGCATGCCATGTGAGAGGATACATTAACAAGGGAAGATGAGTTAATGATTGACACGTGGTGGTCAGGTTATAGGTGGGACTCGTAGTTGCTAATGTTAAAGGTTGAGAGGGATCAACTAAATGCCAAGGATGAATCTTGATCATCCATCAAACATCAATATTTTATCCTAACTGTCTATTGGAGATAAAAAATCAAGAGGGCCTATTTTGAAGACCGCTCACGAGATGAGGTTTGTGGGAAGTGGATTACTTGAAAGCATTGTGGGTGACGGGTTTCAGGAAGATCTTGTAGCAAGGTGTTGTGTCATCCTGAAGAGGCGAGTCCAATGAGGTAATATTGATAGTATCATGGGATGCAGACTTCAAAATTAATCTGTGAGTAGGCTAAGTTGACAACTCGACGATGCGAGTCCGATAGGATTGCAGGAGATTGCATTTGAGATGATTTTCTCGAAAGGTGGAGACCGATGGAGGGAGTTTGTATTGTTGTGAGCTTCAGACTTTGGGAAAGTCAATAAGTTTGGCAAGTAGTTCATTTAAAAGGGAATCCTTCAATGGGGCATTCCCGATAGTATTGAAGCCCTTATGTCATAGAAAATCTAGAGAATGGTAAGCTTTGAGAACCCGATAGTTTCGCAGGCTATGGAAGCTTGAAAGTTGAACCCTAAGGCTTGGTAGTCGGTTCAAGGCTGATGTATTAAGACCTGTTGTAGAATCTATTGCATGTTAGTTGACATGTGTGATGAAGATCCATGTGGATCCAAGGTGGATTTTGGTGGGTGATGAATTAAGAATCTTTAAAAAGATGTATCTCTCTAACCCGAGCTCAAATTTGGGAAAGGATATAGTCGTTAGAAAGCTCTCAAAGAGCAGGATATATTCGTGAACCCGTAATTAGAGGTTGGATGAAGGTCCAAGAAGAGGAATTTTGAACATCCCACCAGCCTAATGAGGTATAGGGATTTAGGCGTGTTACAACTATTGTGTATGATTTAATAGTTTGCATTCATGAATTTAGAACTATTGATGGTAACGAGAGTTGAATGTCATGTTGTGCATTTATCCGCATAATACATTTATATTGGAGTTATGTGTTAAGTAATTTTTGTAGCAATGTGGTCCGACAAGGGAGTTGGGTACATTAAAAATTGGTATTAGAGATTTTGGTTCAACACTGGAGCAATATGGGCCAAAGACCGGTGCAAATTTAACAAATTCGTTGTAACAATGTTTTAGTTTGTGTCTAATTTGGGAAAAAATAGTGAATTTAGAGTGAAATTTCCAAAATTTGGGCAAAATATGCATGTGATTTTGTAAAGGGATGTTGAATTGATAGTTGCAAGGTCAAGTTAGGTAATGGGAATCTAAGTGAAGAGCTCCCATGATGACCCAAAAATTAAAGAACATTTTTGACCAAAAATGAAAATTTTGGAAAAATTATAAAACTTCTGAAAATTATAATTTTTTTTTGGGGATTTTTGAAAAATTATGTACAGATGATGATGTAGACTATACCTATGATGTGGATTCACAGGGTCCACATTGGAAGAAGGTAGGGGTCATGGCATGGGGTTTGGTGAATCAACGACAGAGATCACATTTGATCTTGACATCAATGGTCCAAAACCATCATAGATTCAATAAAAAATACTTCTAAGTTTTTCCAAGTTCACCGAAAAAATGAAGTTTTTCCTAGTTCATTGATGGAAGTTTTTCAGAGTTTGTCAAAAAAGAAATGAAATTTTTCCAAGCTTGCCAAAAAAATGAATTTTTTCCAAGTTTGTCGATGGAATATTTTCGGAGTTCATTGAAAAAGAAATGAAGGTTGTAGAAGTTCGTCGATGGAAGTTTTTAGTTTTTGCCGAAAAAGAGGTTTTTCAGAGTTCACCAAAGAGAAATTTGTGTAGGTCGTCGAAGTGCATTTTGTAGTTTGACGATGGAGAAGATTTTTTGAGTTCACCAAAAGAAAAAAAAATGAGTTCATTGAAGAGACCATTTTGAAGGTTTCCAAAGTGCATTTTTAATGTTGTCGATGGAAAGGAATTTTAGAGTTCACTGAAAAGACAAAATTTTCAATCCATCGAAGAAACCATTTTGAAGGGCACTGAAGTGTATTTTGTGGGTTGTTGATGGAGAAGAAATTTTGTCCATTGCTGATGGAAGAAATTGTTGGATCACCGATGAAAGAAATTCTCGGTTCACTGATGGGAGAATTTCAAAGATTTTTTATGGTAAGATAATTTTGTAGATCATCAATAGAAGAAATTCTGATATCGTCGATGAAATAAATTCTCGGTTCGTTGATGCAAGAATTTTGGAGATCATCTATAGAAGAAATAGTTTGATTGTTGATGAAGGAAAAGTGGGATGATGACATGGCCATATCAGGGGCTAACAAGTGGACATGAATAGCCACATGCCATGCCAAGTCAGGGAGCCAAAAACTTGTCTTAGCCATAAAATGAGCAAATTAACATAAGATCAGATGAAATTTCATGGGTATGTCTGCAATAAGGAGGGATACATAAGTTCTAGTGAGGGCCATTGACCATTTCTACTTAAATTTTATAGAAAATGCAAATCATTGGTTGTTAGGATATTTAGACACTTTGGAGTTAGTTAAGATCAACTTGGTCTAATGTGTCATTAGGTTAAAGTGTGTTTCTTTAGTATGCATTTGAAATCCAATGGTCATGATATGTTCCCGACATAGAGTGATCCAACGACTCATATTATCCTCGATCTTAACAACTACATTGATCAGTGGCTTAACACCTAATTGGTTCATGATCTCTATTTAAAGAGCATGGAGGGTCATTTTCCGATGATCATTGTGAGAAACTCTCTGTAATATTTTTTCTTTTGCATTAATAAATTGCCTCAAGTGGACATGTTGGTTGGGGTTGTGGATGTTTCCCAATAGGGGTTTTACCACATAAAAACATTGGTATGTTGATCTCTGATCTAGTTGTGTGAGTGGTTACTAAAGGTGGTCGTCCCCTTTTGGAATACCTGTGTTGTCGAACATGATATCAAACTGCATTTGAAGACCCAATCCTGTTGTAGATCGAGATATTAAAACAATGTTGTTGCATCTAGGATTTTTGTTATTTCCATACATTTTTGGGCCAAGAGAACTATTCCATTATGTACAGAGCACTCATTTCATTTAGGAATTTTTTTCGTTTCACTCGAAAAGATTTCCGTTTTCCCAAGATACGACCATTTCAATAAGATCTAGAGGTATAAATCCTAAATATGACATTTAAATTTTTTTACAGAGATATTATTTTGATTTTATGTTTTTATTTCCAAATTACTACTTTTTCCAGTTTGTGTATGTTATTTTCCCTATGCTCAGTGAGATATCGACAAATAAGAAACATAGCAGATAGTGTTTTCTTGTCTGCGTATGCTCTTTGTCGTGTGATGTGCACGATCTCGGTAAGTTAGAAACATTAGAAAGCTTACATTTTCCGGGTAAGCTAACTGAGATCTAAGCCCTTGTTGTTGTCGAGAAGCAAAATTATTTTTTTGTGTGAACACATGAAAATAGCTTTTTTTAGCACACACTTCAAGGTCATCTTCGACAACAACAACAACAACAACTCCCATCCTCCTTGTTAATATTATAATGTGTTTTGCACTAGCTCACTTGGTTGAAAGTTGCTTTATTAAGTAAGAGGTCTTGAGTTGAAGTCTTTTTTTTGGTACTTTTTTGAAAGAGTTCATGGATTCATTGTAAAATGAATTTCACTTACTTTATAAAAGTGAATCACTACAAGTAGCTTTAATATTCTTTTTAGTTACTCTTTTTTGCATGCAACTTTAATTTACAAAGTAACTTTATTGTAAAAGTGATTCTCATTTATTCTATAAAATTGGGTCAGTTCGTAAGTAACTTATTTAAAAGTGAGTTGACAGGAAAAGTTAGATAAGGAGGAGCATCATGAAGTGGACCAACTTCTACTTTCCATGTGGCTCTTTGTTTAACATTTATGCATTTTTTCAATAGGGCATAAATTTCACATCCGAAGTCCGTTTTCAATGCTATTTTTTGGAATATCCTATTTTTTTCGAGAGCTTTTCATCCAGACCATCAGTTTCAAATTTTATCCATATTGTTTGCATATTTAATATGGCTTCTTCCAATGATATTTTTCTTATGAGTACTAACTACTTCTCATGGAAATCCCATATGGAGGATGTACTAAGAAGTAAAGGATTGTATCAGATTACATTGGAAAAAGAACAAGAACCCACTTATGATGAAAATAATTTCAAATGGGCTAATAAGAATGATGAAGCACAAGGACTATTTAGGATGTCCATCTCTCATGTTTTAAGGTTTCACCTTCAAGGAATTGATGCACCCGATGAAGCTTGGGAAAAGATTCAAGCTATGTTTGGTAAACACAATATTATTTGAGCACACCAGTTAGAAAATTAGTTAATGAATTTAAGTCCCAATGATTTTCCTTGCATTGAAGATTATTTATCTAATTTCAAAACACTTAGACTTTTATGTATAGGCTACAAACTAGATCTGAAGGAAGACCGATACATATATGTTGTTATTGATAAGCTTGGTAGTGCATATTCTGTCTTTGTATATAAATTTCATGCCACTAGAGAAGATCTAGGGACTACTTATAAAGAACCCTCTCTTGATTCTTTTTGTTAGTCTCTAGTTCGAGAACAAGATAAGATTGTGCAACCTAGTTTGATCAACATTGCAGGTACATCCAACAAGGCCTTACTGGCCTAGTAGAAAGATGAATCCAAGAATCCTAAGAAGAAACATCCTCACCACAAGTACAAGCAAAAAAATGGCACCAAACCCTCTCATCTAGCTTTTACTCCTAATGGTGACAAAGGAGAAAAATCCAAAAGTAAGAAGCCTAACAAACATTGCAAATTTTGTGGGAAAAATGGTCATGTGGAGTCTAAATGTTTTAAAAAGATGGAAGCCTTAGAAACAAAAATGAAGAAGCACACCATCAATATTGATTCTTATTCTTTTTCTTCTCATGGACATGCACTTTCGGATTCTAGTTTCTCCTTCAATGTAACTTATACTTCTTCTTCTGATGAGTGGCTTATTGATTGTGGAACATCTTATTATATGGCTAAGGATAAAGCCATCTTTTCTGCTCTTAATAAATGCAACACCAAGAAAATATTTGTTGGTGATGATAGATCTCTCAGTGTTGTAGGGTTTGGAACAATTCAGGTAGATAATGGTAATTTCGATGATGCATTATGTGTTCCAAGTATTTCCTGTAACCTTCTATCAACATATTAGATCACTCATTCAGGTGAAGGAAAAACCGTAGATTTTTCACCTCATCAAGTTGTAATCAAGGATTTAAAATATCCTAAGCATGTCCTCACAACTAGAATTGTTGATGATATTACTAGGTTGTACAAGTTTGACAACTTTGGGTCATCATATTTTCCATCAATTTTTGTTGCTCATAGCGATTGATTGAGAAAACTTTGGCATGAGTAAATTATTCATCTAAACTATAACTCATTGCAACAACTATGTAATAAACACATGGTGACTGATATTCCTCTTGTTTCTTGCAGAGATGGTGTTTGTGTCAGTTGTGTTATCGACAAACATCATCATGGCATGCCTCAACCCCTTTGTAGTTTTTTCACAATGATTTGTGTGGTTTGCTTTCTTCTCCTTATTTCTCCGGGTGTAAGTATTTCTTAAATTTCATTGATGAATTCTCAAGATGCACTTGGGTTTACTTCTTAAAACTTAAGGGAAATGTTTTTGACCTACAAAGTCCTTGTCGAAAAACAATCTGGACATCAACTTCAAAGGTTAAAAACATATAATGGAGGTGAATATGTCAAGAATGAATTTACAAGTTACTACACTGCATAGAGCATTTCAAATGCAACATATTGTTCCATATACACCACAACAAAATGGTGTTGCTGAAAGAAAGAATCACATCTTAAAGGAAATGGATAATTATATGATCCAATATAAAGGATTAAGTATTCATTATTGGGCAGAAGCCATCAGTTGTGCAAATTATAGAGTAAATCACACTCCCACGAAGGCTCTAAAAAATATAACATTGAAAGAAGTATGGAATCAAATTAATCTAGATGTCAACCACTTCTGTGTATTTGGTAGTGTAGCATGGGCCACATTCTTGACGAGAAAAGGAAAGCATTGCAACCTAAAAGTGAGAAGTGTATTTTTGTTGGATATTATGAAGATGTCAAAGGTTATAGACTTATTCAACCTCATTCTAATGAAATTATTATTAGAAGAGATGCTAAATTTGATGAAAATCTCTTGGCCTAGAAGCCATCTTCGATGTTTGTGCCATCTTTTGTTCCCATTATGGTTTCTTCTTATTTAGATGATGACAGTGAGGACAAAAATCCACCTCCTCTTTCTCAACTTCCTCTAGATGATTCCATTGAAAATGAACTTGCACTAGCACCACTGCTTCCCAGATGGGTTCGTTCAACATGAAAATAAACTAATGATCTTGCTCATGATCCTTCAAATTAGAATTGAACACATTCACAGTCACAACAAACCTCTTCTCTTTTTGCTCAATTTTCAGAGACTCGTGATCCAGAAATATTTGCAAAAGATTTAGGCCATCCATATTGGGACACAATAATGAATGAAGAGTATGACTCTTTAATGATAAATGATACTTGATAGCTTGTACCTATTTCGAAAGGAAGACATCTTGTTAAGTGTAAACATGTGTATATAAATAAGTATGCATTAGAAGGAAGTGTTGAAAGACACAAAGCTTGATTAATAGCCAAAGGATTCTCTCAAATTGAAGGCACTGACTACAATGAAACCTTTCCCCCCATAGCCAAAATGAATTCCATCTAGCTTATTCTATCCCTTGTTGCCTCATAAATGGGAGGTCCATCGGATGGATGTTAAATTCGCCTTCTTGCAAGGGGATTTGCAAGAAGAAATCTACATGGAATAACCTCTTGGCTATTTCTAGAATGACTCAAACCTTGTTTGTTGCCTTAATAAATCTCTCTATGGTCTTAAGCAAGATCCTCAAGCTTGGTATGCTAAAATAGACAACTTTCTTCTTGACACTAGCTTTTATAGATGTCATTCTAACCCTAATGTCTATACAAAGAAAGTAGGAAGCCATCTCAGAATCCTTGTTCTTTATGTTGATGACCTTATCCTCATTGGTAGTGAACCTAAAATTTTAACCCATGTGAAATCCACCCTTAAAAAGAAATTTGAAATGACAGACTTAGGTTATTTGCATTATTTTCTTGGCCTCCAAGTATTGCAAACCAAGGAAGGAATATTTATTTCCCAATATAAGTATGCTTGTGACTTGCTTCACCACTTTCACATGGATGATTATAAACCATCCCCTTCTCCCTTCCAGTCTAGAGTCAAACTTGATGCCACTTGTACTTCTCTTGAATTTGATGCCACTTTGTACCATCAATTAGTTAGTAGCCTCTTATATTTGAATCATACTCGTCTCGATGTTTCCTTTGTTGTTGGTCTTGTTTCCCAATATATGCAAACACTCCATGAAAGCCATTGGAAAACAACTAAAAGGATACTTAGATATGTCCAGGATACAGTTCAGTTTGGGATACATTACAGATCAGGGGGTACTCCTTTGTTGGTTGGTTTCACTGATTCGGGTAGGCCTAGTAACCCTCATGATCGAAAGTCTACTGCAGTTTATGTTTTCAGCCTTGGTTTTGGACTTGTCACTTGGGATTTTTAGAAACAATAGTCTATTGTTATTTCTTCAATAGAAGCAGAGTACCTAGCAATGGTTAATGCAAGTCAAGAATCCTTGTGGCTTCGACATATCCTTTCAATTTTTGGATTTCAGAAGTAACATCCGACGACCCTCTAGTACGACAATCCGAGTGCCATCAAGCTTGCCAAAGATCCAGTTCAAAATCAATGCATCAAACACATCACGCTACATATGCACTTCATTAGAAAGCTCATTCATGATCGAGTTATTGAAGTGCTATTTCACCCTATAAAAGATCAAGTTGTATACATTTTCACAAAGTCTCTTATGGAATCGAAGTTTTCCAAACTTTGATCTATGTTAGGAGTTTAGGAAGTTGTCATTAAGGGGGGATAGGCTCTAATGCCTCATTCTTTCTCCTATTGCGTCGCCTTTCTAAATCCTTCAATCCTATCCCAAGTTGTTAATAAGGGGGGATGTTAGGATATTTAGACACTTAGGAGTTAGTTAAAATCAACCTGGTCTAATGTGTCATTAGTGTTGGGCTCTAAATATGTCCTAAAAACAACCTTAGTCTGACATTAATTTATCAATCGAGGATTCGTCTTCTATTTCAAGAATGTCAACAAAGTCTATGCAGATAGTCATAGAGTTTTAAATCGTGTAGATAATTCAACTAAAGCAAATATGAGTCTATTTAAGTTACTGCGAGAATCAAGTTCTTCACTCATTCATTAAAAACTCCGAAACTGATAATTTACTCAACATAATTGTAATCTGATTAATAACACACTGTGAATCCAAAACATCAATCAATTGGTTGAATCCATCTAGCTAAAAGACAGTAATTTAATCTGTGAAAAAACTTAACGAATCAATCTATTGATGATTATTTAACATGCTGGAAAAGAACATCGAATTACTGTACATTTAAGAAGGAACAACAAATACGAATTAAGCGAAAGGAACAACAAATGTGAATTTTATAAAAGGAACAACGCATGTGAAAATGAAAGGAATCCACATGCGCTAAACCAACAGTAATTAGAAATGGAACAACAATTGACAATCTTAGAATAAAACATCTATTCTCTGCAAATGAACATCATAAATAATTCATAAAAGAATCACTACACTGATGAATTTACCTTAACTGTTGTAAGGAAATTAAATCACAGAACTGAAATAAAATGGATACGATTACAGATGAGATAGTAACTCATTCCGACTGGGCCCACGGTCTTTAGAAGGTACTGCTACAAAAAACTCAGTACTCAAAGATGATCAAAATGCTCAAGGATTTCATTAATTCCATAACTGGTAGATCATTTACAACAGACTTCTATACAAAATGTTAACTACTCAGAGATTTGAATGCTTGGTTGAATTTCTTGGCTATCTCTCTATTGCTCATCATCCTCTATATATTACAATGACATGAGTAAATTAAGCTATCACGAGGATCGAGAGATCCTCAAGATTTCTTTTACTATTTATGAAGATTACAATAAAGCGTCAATCTTCCTTTAAACTGTTTTATGCCTCATTCCTTTGATCTCCAATGGCCTAGAAATCTTCATAATCTCCTTAACTATCTTGAGTTAACAAAAATTGTTTATTTCTACAATAAAATCAAAACAATTCAAACCAAATTTTAGAAAATTTCTAATATCATGCAATAATATTTCTAAAACACTTTTTAATCATTTCCTTTCCTAATTACTTCTAATTAATAGAAAAGTCAAGCAAGAATATATCATAAAACATGGTAATAAGGAGAATATTTGTACCTTTTTCTAAACCTCGCCTCTGCTTTGCTCAACTTTTGTGCCACCTAGTTCGTCACCATCACCTCCCTGCACAAGTGAGATCGAAGTAGTCTTCGTGGATGTGCTAGGGACATATTCAACTTCTACATCCTTCTTAGTCTTGCTTGGCCCATGTGTATCTAGCATAGCTTCAGGGCTTTCCACATTGGACTTGTCTGCAGGGTTCGCTACAACAAGGAGGTCTGTCGACCATTCCTTGGTAATCTCCTCCAAGTCATCTTCTGTCAACTTGTAGTAGGATTGGAGCTATTTTTTATGCTCATCACCACGTGCTATAATATAGGTGAAGTGGCGGTCTGCGCTGAATTTCATCAAAGGTCTAAACCTATGAAGTACGTTTGGCATGATTCGCAGTGTAGAATGAATTGCATTCTTCAGTTGGTTGAAATAGGTGTGGAAGATAACATTGGAATGCCATTGCTTGTTCATGTCGCTGGAGTACCACATCGTATAGAACTTCACGGCTAGCGGTTTGAAAGGTTCGATCTCTGGAAAAGTGGCTCCCTCTGGCAGTTCCCAAGCGATGAAAGGGATGAGTATGAGCAACCAACTAAAGTGGAACTCATACCCTTGGTCTTTCTCTCCTCTATAGTCCAACTCTAACTGGTTTACAAGATACTGTGCTCAATTCATCTATAGTCCCTCGACGCACTTCCTTGCGAGGTCAACTACGAAGCCAGTCACCTTTGTTGGTCTGTTCTTGCGAACTAACTTGCTTGTGACCAGCTGACAAGCAAGGCACACTATGCCACTCTGGATAGAGGCTACCTTGTAGCCTCTCGTACCCTTCTCTACATCACCATAAGTTTCTTTTATCCGTTGTGCTAGTGCTTGGTCTGAGGTCTTTCCTGGGTACAATTCCTGTGGGTTAGGGACTTTCATGCTAAGTCCTGTGATCCGATTGATCAGAGTTGGATCCACAGTGATGCGGCGGTCCAACCATAAGTATCCGCCATGGTATCAAGACAACAACAACTTGACGCATGCGTTTACTTCCTGGTGTCTGCCGAAGTGAGGGATCTTCATTACGTTGAGTAGTGTGGACTGCGCAAGGTTCTGGGTCCAGGACTATGGGACAATATTAGGATTTCTGCCTATGGTATTGGTTAAGTACTTATGTGGAGATAACATGCTGTAGATTTTGCGATCTCTAAGGTTAAAATCACTAAATTTCAGTGCTGCGAGCTTATCCTGGTCAGCACGTACTGCACGCACCCCTTTCGAAAGATACACGATGATCAAAGCATACTCAAAGTCTCTGGGTACATTATCACAGTTAATCTTGCCGCTCAAAGGTGGTATGTAAACCGACATAATGCGTGGGATCAACTTGGCATTTGCAATATCGTCTCTATGCTTTGTTCTTGTCTTGGTTGTGGTTCTGGAAGGTCCTGCTCTGCGAGCAGTGGAGGGAGAATATTGGACTCCTCCTATTGATGATGCTTTCACACCTGCAAACATCCTTCTTTCTGACATGACTCTCTTAGTCATTAATTCAGTCAAAACTTCTTCAACTACTTTCTCAACAACGCTGAGCTCTTCTGACATACAAACTTGGGTCAACTAGCTCAGGTGTGAAAATGAATTCAAAGATTACGATGAACAGTACGGGACAAGGCAATGATCGTAGGGTGAAGGAATCTCAAGTTTCGGGCTCAAATTCTCATTTAGCAAAAGTATTTTCGATGCGTGGTGCGATGAACTAAGTAGGGAAACTTAGCAATGATCAGCCTGCAATGGGTAAGAGGTTTCATTAATTGATGTTTTGTCCATATGGCGCGGTCTAATGGTCTAGTGGTGAGCCATAAAGGCATTTCAATCCATTCGGAGTAGAAGTCAAACGGTTATATTGGCTTCCAACGGCTATATTTTTGTGCCATAGGTTGTTGTTCTGATATCCAAAAAAATCTCGATTCCTGTGATTTTTCCTTCTGCGAAGTTTCCTCTGGAGTCTTTTGTAATTTTCTGATTTTGGCCCTCTTCTTACTTAGCTTCCTAGCCTTTTTCCCAGTAAGATTCATCTCAGTCATCCTTTTTCCATTCTAATTCTTATCTTCTCTTGACATAGTCACTTCACGTTTCTTAGGTTTTGTCTTCAGATCCAAGGGTAATACTCCTTCATCATATGGATTAGGTATTTTGGTATTCTATGGTTCCTCTAATGATATTATAACTTCAATACCCAGGTCCCTGGTGTTCAATGGCTTAGGTCCGTCCTCTTGTTATTTCATCAAGTAGGAGATCCTCCTCGACATAAATTCCATGAGTTCTTGCTTCTTCTGTTCTAGAGCGTCCTTTTCTTCTTTTCTCCATATCTGGTCTTTTTCAATCCAGATCCTACCTAACAAAGCTGGAAATGGGGCGTGGTCCTCAATAAATTTAATAAATTCGAATTATTCCTCTGTTGAAGTTCCATGGGTACTCATAACTATCTGGGCAATTCTGCCACATAGGGTTACCATTTTTCCTTTAAAAAATCAGATGGTTCCTAGTGAAGGGACTAGAGCAGGCCTTCCTAGGGTTTCCCAAGTGCTTTCTATCATAAAGTTCATCGGTGTTCCCTCATCCAGAGCATAGTCAATGTCGAAGTCTCCTATTCTTACTTCGATTTTCTCATTTTCTTTGAAGATTTCTGACAAACTGACATCCTTATGGTCATCTAGGGTTTCTTTTATTTTCAGTAACATGATCTCTGATTGTTTCTGGGGTTCTTCTATAATTTTAGTCTCTTGATCTCCTTCAGAGTTTGCTTGTTCCATATTCAACTTTTCAAGTCTATAAATCATTCTAGGGCAATCCAATACTTCATGGTCCATAGCTTTACAACAGAGGCAACTAGGGTTTCTCCCAGGGCATTCCTTAGCAAGATGTCCTGGTCTTCTGCAATTGTAGCAAAGAGTTAATCCTCTCTTTCTCTTCAATGATCCCAAACTCTTTTTGCACTGCGTGCTATGATCATAAGGGCTAGCCTGCAAAAATTTCTTTCTAGGGACCTGCATCCACTGGTTAGTCCAAAAACTCTTTCTATGCATAGGTATAACATATCTTTCACTATTCCTATCAGATCTATTCATATCAAACTTTCTTTTATCTAACAATGCTCTAGTTTTTAAGCTGAGACAAAATTTATCAAGCATAACTAAATCCATATGTTAGAAATAAAAAAATTCACTTATTTTCTTCCACAGGGGACAAAGCTTTCAGATCTAAAACTTAAACTATTCTTACCTTTACTAGAGGATAAAGCTTACATATATTACCTCTTTTCTGTAGAAATTTCTACTTTTACCTTTCTTAGGGCACAAAGTGTTCAGATCTCACTTATTTTCTTCAGCATCAACCTCTTTTCTTGCAGATCTGACCTCTTTCCTTCAAATTTGACCTTTCTTTCTTGGCACAAAGCTTCACAGGTCAAATAGAATATTGCACACTAGGGAAACATATCTATGCACATAGCTTATTTCGCACAAATATTTTTCTTCTTTAGTTCCGAGCAATCACAGTTTCAAGTCCCGACAATGGAACCATTTGTTGGCATAGGGGCAGACCCAAGGTTCAATGCTCAAGAGCGCACCAAAAAAACCCTAACTACCAGCCCTTTCGGCAACACCTGTGAAGCAGATGAAGTCTCACCTGAGGTAGAGGTAGGGGTGGTTGCAGGACTCAGATGTCTGCAACCTTAGCTGGGACACAGGTATATTATTATAACACTTAGCAATCATCTAGCATGGTTTATCCATCAATATTCAACCCTTACAACACTTCGCAGATAACACAAATCATCGCAATGAGTACTTAGATCTAAGATAATTCAACACTTAGCCACAATAAGATAGATCGGGTTCCACAGATAAAGCACTAAGCATCTTACATATCATATCTAACATTCATTCCTATCTCAGAGGCACAAAGCATAAATGAATCTATCTAATCACATCAAGCACTTAGCCAAGAAGGAGATAAACACATTAGGTCGAAACACATAGCACAATACACAAAGTTACTGTGGTTCACCCCCACCCTGGGGCTACATCCACAAGAAATTCTTATTTATTATCTCAGTCAAGAAGTTACAACACAAAGATTCAACAATCCTTGCTTCGCACAAGACAAAAGATCTGTGCAGCTCGCTAGATCCTTCTTCCTTGCACTTTAGCACAAAACAACTAGCGAGCTTCTTACAATCATGCACAAAGCATCTACAAGATACATCTGATCACACAGATCCAGTTTCTGGCACTAAGCCATCAGCTATATATCACATAGATGTACTACTCCCTCTCTTTACATTGCCTAGTATCTATTTATAGATTGCAAAAATGGGCGTAAATGTGGTTGAACCCACGGGCCGACATCCCTTTCCCGTTACATTAACCCAAAACCCTAAGGGACCCAAAAATAGGTCTAGTTTCCCTAATTTCCGCTTCACGTTGCAATCCATCTTTGGCAAGCTGTCGAAGTCCCAAAATCGGTCAAATATGACCAAGTATTCTTCAAAACTTGGTCAAGGGCCAACAGGCCCCTAACACTCACCTGTGACTCATTTCGAGTCACTCTGGTCTGATCAATTCCGCCTCGAATGCCTCAAGCTTGGCTTGAGCTGCTTCGAATTGCTACAGTGCGATATCCTCTTGCTCAGTGAATTCCTGGATTACTATGTCATTGAGCAGTCCTTCTAGGCGTTGTTCTGCAATGATGAGAACCTGTTCAAGTTCAACTCCTTGGCTTTCAAGTTCAGTGAACAATTGGCATGCCTTTTCTTGGATTGGCTGAAGTTGTTGGGAGACTTCCATCACTTTACTTTGCAACATATGTACCTGTTGTTGGGATGTGTGTTTTTCTGCAAACCTCTTCATTCTTTCGACTGGGGTCAAAGTCTTTATCTACTCTTGTAGCGTGTCTGCATGCTTCTTTGCTTCTTGCTTTTCTGCGAGCTCTAGTGAAACATCATTCAGCGCAACAATTAAGAAGTCGAAGTCATCCAGGGTAAGGGTAGTTTTAAGCATGGTTCGGTTGGCCTTAGATTTCTTTCAGGAGGAGGGATTTGGTGGTGTAATCTTTCTTTTCATGGAGGGATCCTCCTCTTCTCTAGGTGGAGTAACCTCACCTCTATTTTGCTCAACTTCTGTGCCACCTAGTTCGTCACCATCACCTCCCTGCGCAGGTGAGATCAAAGTAGTATTTGTGGACATGCTAGGGACATCTTCAAATTCAACATCGTTCTTATTCTTTCTTGGCCCAGGTGTATCTGGCATAGCTTCAGGGCTTTCCACATCGGACATGTCTGCAGGGTCCGCTGCAACAAGGAGGTCCGCCGACCATTCCTTGGTAATCTCCTCTAAGTCATCTTCTGTCAACTTGTAGTAGGATTGGAGCTGTTGTTTATGCTCATCACCGCGCACTGCAATATAGGTGAAGTGGTGGTCCATGCTGAATTTCATCAAAGGTCTAAACCTATGAAGTATGTTTGGCATGATTCGTGGTGTAGACTGAATTGCATTCTTCAGTTGGTTGAAATAGGTGTGGAAGACAACATTGGACTGCCATTGCTTATTCATGTCGCTGGAGTACCACAACGTACATAAATTCATAGCTAGTGGTTCGAAAGGTTCGATCTCCAGAAAGTGGCTCCCTCTGGCAGTTCCCAAGTGATGAAAGCGATGAGTATGAGAAACCAACTAAAGTGGAACTGATACCCTTGGTCTTGCGCTCCTCTACAATCCATCTCTAACTAGTTTATAAGATACTGTGCCCAATTCATCTGTACTCCCTCGGTGCACTTCCCTGCGAGGTCAACTATGAAGCCAATCACTTGTGTTGGTCTGTTCTTGAGAACTAACTTGCACACGATCAGCTAACAAGCAAGGCACACTGCGCCACTCTGGATAGAGGCTACCTTGTAGCCTCGCATACCCTTCTCTGCATCACCATAAGTTTATTTTATCCACTATCCTTGTGCTCGGTCTGAGGCCTTTCCTGGGTAAAAGTCCTGTGGGTCAGGGCCTTGGATGCTAAGTCCTGTGATTCGATTGATCAGAGTCGGATCCAGAGTGATGCGGCGGTCCAACCATAAGTATCCGTCGTGGTATCAAGACAACAACAACTTGACGCATGTGTTGACTTCCTGGTGTCTACCGAAGTGAGGGGTCAAATGGTTGGCCCTGCCATGTGTTTCCAGAATTATGCTGCTAATTATACTGCCCAGAAAATAAAGATGAAGGATCTTGTAGCGTACCTGGGGGTTGGGCCTGCCATTGGCGACGTTGAGCCATCAGATATACTGGTTATGTTTCCTCTTCTGCTTCTTTAAATATAACTTTTAGTCCTAGGAGTGATGGGTATTGCTTTGTCGCATGGTCTTTGGAATAAATGGCGCAGGTCCGAACCACATCTAAGGAACACTCCCTTGAGCCATGTTTCCTTCTGCATCATGGACAAAATATGGCCAACGACTTTTCTGCTTCTACTTGTTTCTGTTTAACCTGTAGAACATCTAATTGTGTAGTCAAAGTACTCAAAATGTCAGTTTTAAAATTTTCTAAAAGATTACCAATTTCTGCTCGGGTGACGCTCCCACTAGTGATGTTGATGTTTCTGGTGATGGGGGATCGTATTACCGATCTGGTTCGTGTACTCCCACGTGAGCACCTGATACACAATTGGATAATGTCATCACATGTTTCTTGATAAATATCACCTTTTCCCATTAAGTTCAATGTTTCTACCCATTCATCCTTCATACCTTTTATTAGAGTGGATTTAAGTACCTCACCTCGTAATGTACCGTAAGGTGATATCTGCAGGTTATATTGAAATCTTTCAACATATTCTTCTAGTGTTTCATTTTCTCTTGCAGTCATTTTAAAGATTTCATCCTTTAAATCCCTGGTTCTACAATAGTCTTGATATTTCGTAAGGAAGGCTTGTTTCATTTCATCCCATGAATTTATAGTTCCTCCCCCTAATCCCATAAACCATCGTAAAGCTGATCCTTTCAAAGTGGAAGGAAATAGCTTCAGTTTTTGGGGTTCAAAGGTGTAGTCATAACCTCTACATAGGACGTCAAACTCGAATAAGAACGCGTCGGGATCCTTTGAGATTAATCCATTGAAGGTTGGAATATTTTGTAGTGGAATGGACTTCATTGGGGCATTCGAAACCAGATCAACTATAGGATATTACAAAGTGGAAGTCTAGGGTCACCGTGGTTTTTGCTATGCCATTTGGTTGAAAATGTGCCAATAGCCTTTAGGGATTTCTGGTTGTTCTATTTGGGTGGTTGATTAATTGATCCTTTAGTCGCGCTACCTAGGTCTGGGATTTTATTTGTTCCTTTACCTACTAGAATTCAGGTGATGGTGGGCTTGACTTAACAATTCCACTGGTCTCCCCTTCTCCTTATTTCAAATTATGAGAATTTCCCTCATCCAAAGGAATGAGAGGTGGAGTATATGTATTTTTGAAACTTTGTTCAGTCTCTTCAGTTCCTCTATGAACCTCAACATGAGCTGCAGTTGGTGAATTTGTTGCTTAAGGGATTCAGGTAGAACCTTTTAGAGGTCCAACCGAGGCATGAGATTCAACTTTTCAGATGATTTCGTCTATGAAAGTGCTCCTTCCAGGGGGCACCGGGCCCTTGGATTTTGTAGTTTTTTATGGGGGTTTTAATTTTTCAGGTTCTTTCTTCTTAGTCATACACATAGACACAAATTCTATGCACCTATTTAACCTCTATGCATCAACTGAAGGTAGGTGTTGGCACAAGCATTTTACTTGTTACCTACGTAGGTTCTTACCTTCCGTTTTCAATACCTCATCCTCCAGAGATGCAACCTATTCTATCTTTGACATTCTCCCCGAACATGACGCCAAAATGTTGGGCTCTAAATATGTCCTAAAAAAACCTTAGTCTAACATTAATTTATCAACCGAGGATTCGTCTTCTAGTTCAAGAATGTCAACAAAATCTATGCAGATAGTCATAGAGGTTTAAATTGTGTAAATAATTCAACTAAAGCAAATTTGAGTCTATTTAAGTTACTGCAATAATCAAGTTCTTCACTCATTCATTAAAAACTCTGAAACTGATAATTTCCTCAACATAATTGTAATCTGATTAATAACACACTGCGAATCCAAAACATCAATCAATTTGCTGAATTCATATAGCTAAAAGACAATAATTTAATCTGTGAAAACACTTAACGAATCAATCTATCAATGATTATTTAACCTGCTGGAAAAGAACAATGAATTACAATACATTTAAGAAGGAACAACAAATACTAATTAATCGAAAGGAACGACAAATGTGAATTTGATAAAAGGAACAACATATGCGAAAATGAAAGGAATCCACAAGCGCTAAACTAACAGTAATTGGAAATGGAACAACAATCGACAATCTTAGAATAAAACATCTATTCTCTGCAAATGAACAACATAACTAATTCATAAAAGAATCACTACACTTATGAATTTACCTTAACTGTTGCAAGGAAATTAAATCATAGAACTAAACTAAAATGGATACGATTACAGATGAGACAATAACTCCTTCTGTCTGGGCCCACGGTATTTAGAAGGTACTTCTACGAAAAAATCAGTACTCAAAGATGATCAAAATGCTCAAGGCTTTCATTAATTCCATAACTGGTAGATCATTTACAACATAATGCTATGCAAAATGTTAACAACTCAGAGATCATAATGCTTGGTTGAATTTCTTGGCTATCTCTCTATTGTTCATCATCCTCTATATATTACAATGACATGAGTAAATTAATCTATCCTAAGGATCGAGAGATCCTCAGGATTGCTTTTACTATTTATGAAGATTACAATAAAGAGTCAATCTTCCTTTAAACTATTTTATGCCTGATTCCTTCAATCTCCAATGGCCTAGACATATTCATAATCTCCTTAACTATCTTGAGTTAACAACAATTGTTTATTTCTGCAATAAAATCAAAACAATTCAAACCAAATTTTAGAAAATATCTAATATCGTTCAATAATATTTCTAAAAGACTTTTTAATCATTTCCTTTCCTAATTACTTCTAATTAATAGAAAATTCAATCAAGAATATATCATAAACAATGGTAATAAGGAGAATATTTGTACCTTTTTCACAACTCAACAATTAGGATAAAGTGTGTTTCTTTAGTATGCATTAGTATGCATTTGTAATTCGATGGTCAGAATATGTTCTCGACATAGAGTGATTTGATGGCTCATATTCTCCTCGATATTAATGGATAAATTGATCATGGATTAACACTTGATTGATCCATGATCTCTATTTAAAGAGCAAGGAGGGTCGATTGTTGATGATCTCTATTTTTTCTTTTGCATTAATAAATTTCCTCAAGTGGTCACGTTGGATGGGGTCATGGATGTTTCCCCATAATGGTTTTATCATGTAAAAACATCGGTGAGTTGATATTTGATATGGTTGTGTGAGTGGTTACTGGAGGTGTTCGTCATCTATTGGAATACCCGTGTTGTCGAACAATGTTTTTTAAAGAACATGGCAACACTATTTGACATAAGATCTATTATTGATGAAATTTTTATAGTGAGTCCAAAAAGTATAGATGAAGATACTCAATTCGGATTTCGGTATAATTATAAAGGGTTGGGAGTGGAGGTACCTGTTATCGCACGGTTTGTAGGAAAGGGCCAAGGGCTTTGAAACCGGCGTAACAGGAGCTTCCCCACCCACTGTCACCTCGATGGGGGGCTCTTTCTATTTAGGAGGGCAAGTCCAAGGGAGACGTCCCCAAGTCAATCTGGATGAATGAAGGGAAATGAATAAGGACCAAGTCAAAAGGAAACCCTTCCACAGATTGATGCCCGATATGAGATAGTCACCACTGCTAATGTACCTGCTTGCGAGACAAAGACAAAGAAAAACTAGAGTATACTTGCAGTGGATTAGCACTTCATAAAACCAATGACTATCTCTAATACATGAGCAATTAATAAATGCTATTATTGACGAAGTCAATGATGGCTAATAAAGCAAAGACTATAATCACTTTTTAATAAAAGCATAAAGGACAATTAGCATTCAATGTGTGCAATTTAAACCATGTATCATACTATCAATGCATTAAATGTGTCAAATCAAGCTCATATATTATGCTGCCACGTCACTATATAATGTCTGCTACAAAGGGTGACATCAGCTTTAATTGAGAAACCAAAAATAATGACAAAGAGCAAAAACGTTTTATCAAATTAGCTTACACATGCAATTACTAACTCAATGTCAAACAATAGGGCTGCTAGATGTCAAAACGTTGCAGGTATAAGCAAGAAA